>PVJI01030997.1:0-13564 GCA_004026765.1 Micronycteris hirsuta
ATACAGAAAATAGAAAACAATGATTGTTTAACAAATAGTATTTGTCCTTGAGGTTCTGGCACCTTCCACCTACCTTCCTTAGGCCTATATGTTTAGGATCTCATACTGATGCTGACTAGTTCAAGTCCACATACCAAGGCCAGTGGCCAGGCCACTGTGAGGTCATTGGTAGTCCCTATCCTTAACCAATCCCAAGCCATGCACATGCAGGCACACACATTGATTACACACACGCCATCTTTCATACATCCGTATGTATCCTGGCTTCTGAACTCTGATTTTGAGCTTCAGCTTCCTCATATTGAAAACAGGCATACAAGTACATAGCTCGTAGCTTTCTTGTGAAAATGATAAAGGACCAGTAGAGTGTGGTTGCACATTGTAGATGTTCAGGAAACGGTAATATTATTATGAGTGATTTAAAAAATACATTTAATGGTAGATATTGTCTTTCAAGTCAGTTGTTTCATAGGCATGTCAGATTTCAGAGCTGAGAGATACCTTGGAAACCATGTGGTCCAAGCCATAGATTTTACAGGTGAGAAATATAAGGGTGATGGAAGGCCACTGGAACAGCTGGGAGCAGAAGTAAGAAAACCCACCACTCCTGCTTCTAGGTCAGGACACCGGAGGATGAAAATTCAACTCAGTTCTGCAGGTGTGTCTACTAAGCATCTCTTCTGAGCCTCTCTGTTGAGTCCAGTCAGTCATCAGCTTATCACCTTAGTGGGCCAAGGAAAGAATATGACTTAATTGGTTTGGAATAGGGCCCAGCATTAGGATTGTTTAAAAAGCTCTTTAGGGTGACTCTAGAGTGCATCCAGTATTGAAAGTCACTTCCTGTATGTTTTGGATTTTGTGCTTTTCCTTCCCTTTTCATCATCCCATTATTGTCCTAGTTAGACTCCCAAGTCATCTTGATAGTGGCAGTGGCCCAACCAGTCTCCGCACCTCTGTTTGTCATGGTGAACACTCAGGACAAGCTCTAAAGTGCACGTTGGAATAACCCCCTGCTCCCAAGGTTTAGTGGTGGTATCGCTGCATGGAAGGCCCACACCCCTCAGCACAGCACAGAAGGCCGTCTGGGTTGGAGCCTTGCCCATTTCTTTGGCCTCCTCTCCAGGCGGTTCTGGAATCTCTCTCGTTGTGATCTAGTCTTGCTGAACAACGCAGAAATGCCTTCTGCCTCCCCCCATATTTGTACCTGTAGATAGCTATTCTCTTGATCCGGATGCTTTCCCTCCCTCCTCTGAGTCCCTGTAGCAGTCCCTGCTTAACCTTGAGGAGGAAACTCAGGGGTCCAACTTCCACCCCAACTTAGGGCCATTCCTTTGTGCTTGTATGGCTTCTAGGGTCCTCCTGTATCCTGGTCCTTACACAGAGTTGATGTGACCTTTGCTCCACTGGAAGGTGAAGCGAGAGTAAGGACCACACCTTGTCCATCTCTGTCACATGCTGTGTCCTTGATGAGCCCTGGAGAAATGAATGGCTCACACCCAATGCAGGTAGAATGTTCCCTGAAAACATCCCTAAGAGGTATATATAATAGGTGCTTAATAAATACTTGCCAGATAATTAAAACCATTTCCAGTTAAGAAGGCCACATTCACACTGATGTTTCCATTATAAATATATTTCTTTTTAATTGAACAATACTGATTAACACAGGAAGAATTCATGGAATTGTGCATATGGTGGTCAGTTACACTGTGACATGTTAATTTCTTTATCATTTATTGGCACTGGTAACAATACTGTAAACAAAATTACTTTGTATGCATAAGTTGGCGATGCTCCCTAGCTGCGGTTTTTCTACCATGAGCTAATATATATATATATATATACACACTATATAGATAGGTAAGAATAGATATATTAATGTGCACAATTTTGCATGGTTACTGAGTGTCAGTAAAAATTATAAAAAAACACCCATTTATAATAAAAGGGAGGATATGCTAAGACTCGCTATTACTGGACCTTACTTTCTGTAAAAGTGACGAGATTTACTAGAGACATTTACTAAACTCTATGGCACTAATGTGTGATGGATCCATTTCCAGTCCCTCACCACAGAAGCACTTCTCCCTGGGCTCTGCCCTATATGGTACCCTGTCCACTGCCCTCCAGCCACCCCGAATTTTCACCAACCTCTTCCAAGTTCCTATGATGTTGAACTCTGCTGGGAATTCTTTTCCTTGATGTTTTCCCATCCAGACCCCTACCCCGCAAAGCAGATGTCTCAGGGACTCTTTATGCCCTGAACCAGTAAGAACTTGGTAGATGGCTTAAAAAAATTTACAAGAATAACTTCCTCTGGTAAGGAGTGCATAAGGTAGAAATGATTTTATAGATAAAGTGGTTTCATTTTCTGTCAATGCCCTCTGAGGAGAGAACAAAACATTGGAACCTCTCTCCACCAAAGAGAGCCAAGTTTCTGGTTGTGCCTTAGTTTAAAAACCTTTTGGACTCTAGGAAACCTTATTGTATGTTTGCATCCAGTGCTAAAGTTCTCAGGAGATAGCATACTTATGCCAATAAAAGAATTATGGTTTGGTTTGCATTTTGTTTGTTAAACAAGGCCTTGAATCTGGATCCCCAGTGAAAGGTGTGAGACACCGTGAACTGGTAGGCCTTTACACGTGCTGTTCCCTCTGCAACACTCTTCCTTGCCTTGTCTGTTTGGTGAACTCTTGCTCATTCTGCAAAACCCTGCTCAAATGTGACTTTCTTCTTGAAACTTCCTATGATCCTTAGGTGGATTGGGGCACTCCCTCCGATTTCCCAATGCTTCTGTACATACCCGTCACAACACTTGCCATTCAGCTTTAATTATGGGTTTCAGAGTCTGTTGTCCACAATGGGACGTGAATCCCTTGAGAGCAGGGACGAGGTTTTATTTCAGATTTGTAACCCTAGTGCTTAGACTAGGCCTGGGACAGAGCAGGTGTTCAATGCCAGTTTTATGAATGAATGATTTAATAAATATACAAAAAAGTGAAACCTAACAGAAAGGGGGAGGCATCGATCTCCACTTAGTTGGCAGCATAAATGGCCTTAAACACAGAACTCCTTTAAAGCAATGACTTAGCACTGACTGCAAGAATGCAAAGTGAATGGGAACTCACGGATCTGTCTGTGCCTGATAGGCATGTTAGTGCCTTTCCTTCTCAACGAAAACAGGTCGAAAAACAAGTCTGCTGAAGAGTGCAAGCTGAAAAAAAACACTTTGAGATCGTTGGATGACTACTAAAAGAGCAAAATGCTGAATGGAGAACCTTGATATGTCCATCTTCCCAAATGGGCAAGCAAAGCAATGGGAGATGAAGTGGCTTCCTTTTGGAGAGAGAACACAACAAGCCAGACTTTCTTCATCTCTCCACTAAACAATCCTCAATGTTGTGGGACTACTAGCGGCTCCTTTTAGAAGCCTGTGAACTTCAATCAGTTCCAAGAAAGTCTAGCCTTCAGCAGAGTTCCCTTAGCCTCAGCCAAGGTGCAGGTAAGCCTTCAAGTACCATGTGCCTGGTAATCTCCATACTTGTTCCAAAACCTCTGATTTGGAGTGGCAAGGACAAGGAAACCGCCTTGAACCAACAGCCTAACTTGTTTCAGTATGGACCTCTGGTGCCTTTAATTCATGATGCTTCCCTCAAGAAGAAATCTAGTTAGTAACTGACTGCCTTTGATAGAATAGCAAAGCTATTCCTATGGTTGCTCAGAAGTGGAGCAAAGAAGGGTGACCAAACCTAGAAAAAGAGCCTCCTAGGTCAGGAGTCCAAAAAGCAGACCCCAGGTGACTCGGAGACAGGAGGAAGTGACTTGCCTCAGGCCCTGGGCTCATGCTCCAGGGAGACTGGCTTGTGCTTCTGATCCTTCAGCCCACATGTGCCCCTGCGTGCCCCCTTCTCAGGCTGCAGTTTTGTTTCTAGAGGCTTCGATTGACATTTAACAGGGGGAGAGAGCTTGGGGGGATGGAGGACGGCAAGTAAGAACCATCCATGATGCCACCTGGACAGTCTCCAAAGTCCCATCCAGAAGAGAAGTCACAGTTTGGAGGAATCCCCAGATGCACTAGGAGGAGTGGCCCAAGTCTTGAGAAGACCCCTTCCCACACCCCTGGCTCAATCCTAATGTCCCTACAATCCTGCCTTCATAGGATCTGTTCTGTCCTTCACTGAACTGTGCTTCGGACATGCTCAGAGTTCCAGGCGTTGGGTGAGGGGCAAATATATTTGCATAGGGCAAGGGAGCCAACATGCTTGATCACAGAATATGGCATTTGAGAGGGACTGGAACCCAGAGGTCCCAGCTACCCTTCCCAGGAGCAGGTGTCATTCCTTTGGCTGGCTTCCAAAGAAATTGTGGGTGTTCAGAGTGGGCAGATGAATGGCCGGGACCCTCACAGCCCATCCTAAGACTGGAGCGCAAGCACAATCTGAGCGTAGACCAATGGGCACTATTGGCTCTGCATGGAGGAAAACCAAAACCAGGCCCTCCATCCTCTCCTCTCTCCACAAGCCACCAAAAACATCCTTTCCCCTCACACCACCCTCCAGTTTTCTCATTCACCTCTGATACTTTAAGTGAAAACATGAATTAGGCAAACTAATCAATTTGACAACTGTTGAGATCTGGGCTTTCCAGAGTGTAGTGGAAATGGCTTCTTTACTTGAAGTCAGCTAAGATGTCGCTGAAAATATTGAGGAACAGGTGTGCATGGTGATCCCTGAAGACCAGAGTGGGACGGAAACGAATGGATTTGTCGCCACAGCCCCCCAACACCACACCTGAAAGAAACAGCAGGAGGTGGGTTAGCAGCTTGGGCTCAGAGTCACAGGCTCTGAGAGCCAGGAGGGTGGTTATGCACAAGGCTACCCCCACCCATCCATGTCATTTTTTTCTATCCAGTCTTCTGGCTGTCTTTCCTTCCATCCAGCCATCTGCATTACCTCTCTCTCTTCTTTCATCCATCTCATCCAGCATTCTTTTCCCTCCCTCCTTCTTTCCAACTTTGAATGCCTGCTCTGCTGTCCCTAAACTAGGTCTGGTGGTAGAGAAATCCTGAGACAAAGGCCTTGCCTTCTGGAAACTCATGGTGTGGGGAGAAAAAAAAAATGAGCAAACAAGTACATTAGAAAAGGTAAGGCAGGTCAGAAGCATGCATGTGGGGTTCAGCTGTCACTCAAGAGGGACAGACCCCTTATTTTAAAGGGTGACTTTACCATTGACTTGCTGGGTGTCCTTGTTTTCGTTGCTCAGCATCTCTGAAACTCAGTTTTCTCTTTTAAGGAGGAGGCAAATTATCCCTGCCCTTCAGGGCTGGTACACAGGTTCCATAAAATGGTACAAGTGAAAGACCATGCTTGACACATAGTAGGTGCTTTCACCTCACCACTGTATTCCCCCACTTAAAATTCTCCCATGGCCTCTCATAGCTCTGAGGAAAAAGTCCAGAATCTTTAACCTGATCCACAGGTGGATACAATGTGGGTCTGATAGCCCCTCCCCAACTTCATTCCCTAGCCCATTGGTCTCCAATTATACCCCATTCTTTTAGTTTCTCCAGCTCCATCCGCTTCCGCTAATTGTATGTGCGCTCCCCCCCGCCCTCCACTTCCTCAAGGAAGCATTTCCTGATTTCCTGGACTTTTCCCTCAGCTATTCACTGTCTTAGGCCTTTTCCCTCTTTCCTAGGATTTATAAATGCAGCCGGTTGTTTATGAGATATTCTCTTCAATGTCCCCTCTTCCTACTAGAGTAGTCTTTTCCTTGAATAAAGGGGACCCTTGTGGTCTTGATCATCATTATGTCTCCAGTGTTGGTGCCAGCCATCTTGGTGAATATTTGGTGAATGAATTAATGCATAAGGGAAATCCCCCTAGTACCTTTCTCTTCTTTTGAGAAAGAACATTCAGAGTGTCTTCAGTCCTGTGTACCACCTGCCTTCCCCTGTCAGGGTAACGTGGGGCACCGATTATGCCCAGCTTCCACTTCTGGTCACCTTACCTTTGTTTCTGGCTATTAAAATGAGTTTATTCCGTATGGATTCATCTGGAGTGTCGAAGGAGCAGAAGGTGCCTCGTCCTCTTACTCTGCTGATGAACTGGGGGTACCGGGTCTGCAATGGGGAAAACGAGGCTGGCACCAAAGTCTGTTACCTTGTAGCAGCCGGTTCAGTGGTTGTGGTCCCTCAGATGAACCCCAGGGTCTGGCCTTTGGACCTCTTCATGGACTGGCAGGACCACTGTGAGGTTCAGAGCTCTGGTTCTAGAGACATTCGGGCCTGGGTTGAAAACCTTGACATTGAGTCCTGGGTTGAAAACCTTGGCCCCTTTCTCACAATGCAACTTTGGGCAAGTCATTTAAGTGGCCTGTGTCTCACTTTCCTCTTCTGTAAACTGAAGGATAAAAGTGCTATTGATCCCAATGTGCTGTGGTAAGAATGTAGTGAGACTGGTCCTAAGCCCAGGGCCTGGCTCTTGGTAGGCACTCAACAGATGTCAGCTATCTTTATTTATTAGCAATCCTTCTAGAAAAGTGGTGATTGGTTCTTCTAAGGAAAAAAGCTCATACTCAGGGATTTGAGGTTGGGAGTTATAATGGGATGAATAGTGGCTCCTCCCCAAATGTATGTTGACTTAGAACTTATGAGTGTGACCTTGTTTGGAAATAGGTTCTTTGCTGATATAATTAGGTTAAGACGAGGTTACACTGGATTATTCCCCACTCTCCATCATCCATGTGAAGGACAGCAAACAGGGCTTGGACAACCCACAATAATTTCAGGTACTGGGGGCAGAGATGGGGGACAAGTGTCATTTTGTTACAGCCTCTTGGTAGGAATTGGGGTGATAATAAAAGCCCCACAGAAATTCTAGGAACTCTGCTAGGCACTTACACGCATGATCTTGAACCCGCACACTACTAGTGAAGGACCCATTTTGGTCTCCAAAGTAGAGGAAACGAGGCATAGAAGTCACTCCAGCACTCACCCTATTCATCCTTGTACTTGTTAATTGGCTGCAAACTAGTGATATGAACACACTCCTGTCTCCCAACAGAGTATGGAGGCCAGGAAAAAAGTCTCATCCATCTGGACACCCCTTTGTAGCCTTTGTGACACACACACACATAGTAACTCTTTGATTATTTAATGCAGGAGTAGAAATTTCCATCTACTCCTCCCTGAATGCCTTTAATTGTTGCCTCTAGGTCTTTATATCTATATGCATCCTTTTGTCTCACCCATATGTCTATTTCAATGTTTTAGGGCATTCGTGTAATCTTACCTCCTTTTTGCCTATAGCTTTGTAAGGCCCTGATAAGGACAGATAACTGCTTCCATTCCTTAAATGAGCCAGCTCAAGGTTCCTAAAAGCAAGATGTCAGTCTTGGCTCTAGGATGTTTCCATGGAAGCCTTTTTTGTTGTTGTTGCACCATCCTACATATGGAACCCTGTGCACCCTGAGAAAGAAGACATCTACTAAGGGTTCTGGAGGCTAACTTGACTCAAATTAACAACAAGCAAACAAAGAAACAAAGGACCCAGAGCCTAGCAGCCGCTTCTATGCTGGGGCCTCTCATGCAAACTGCACCTCGAGGAAAAGCCTGTCCAGGAAAAAAATCCAACTTCTGGCCCACCAATCTGCTTTTCCATATGAATGGCTGCCCAGAACTACCTGCCTGTGTACTGAATTGCCTGCCTGCATGCTGTTTGTGCCATCTAAGCCAGCCTTTATAAAGAAATTCCTGGAACCCTATTTCAACCACTGGGATTGAAGCTTTCCCTATCCAGTCAGAGCTGCATAGCTTTGACCAACCAGAGAGGCTCAGTTCTGACCAATCAGGACAGTGCCTTTGGACCAATCAAACTGTGATGATTTGGAGTCCTTATTTGCATTAGGACAGACCAATCAGGGGCCAGTTATGGTGACGTCTGTCTATATAAGCCAGCTTCCCTCTGGCTGTGAGGGTGCATTTTCCCTTTCTACCTGTGATTCTAGGCTGAACAGAGCAAGCAGAGCAGAGCTATGTGGTTGGAGAGGGGCCTGGACCCCGGGCTGCCTCACAGCCATACTGTGTCACTCTTGAGCTATATTGCACTGAATAAAGTTCACTTTTTCACCTTACTCCAAATTGCGGATTCTTATTGGCAGCTGAATTGGTGCCAAGGACCATCAGTGGACACCTCCTTAGAAAACACTGTCTTCAGATCTGGACAGGGAGCAGCCATGTTTGTAATAGCCCAGAACAACCAGATCCCCACCAAGCTGGGCTCTGGCTGCATCAACATCTGTAAGCAGGGCCCAGACATCAACCGGGGAAATAAAGGACACCAGTCATTTCTCCTGCCCCACTGGAGGACGGTGAAGGAGCACCCCACCAGGAAGGAACAGACCCACTGAAGAGGTTTTTTCAAGTGGCTGCTCCTGCCCAACCTCAATTCAAATGCAAATCCACTCCAAGAAAAGAAAAGGAGGACTTCTGTTAAAGATGGTGGCATGGGCAGACATGGCTCACCTGTTTGCACAAGCACATCAAAATTGCAACTAAAATATAGAACAACCATCACTCAGAACTGTCAGAAAATGAGTTGAATGGAAGTGTGACAACTATGGAATTAAAGAAACCACACCCACGCAGACTGGTAAGAGGGGCCCACACAGAACAGGTTGGTCTCTCACCCACGTGTGGTGGATATACATTTGGAAGGGATAACTCAGGATCGAGGAAACCCAGCCTCATATCAGGCCCCCCAGTCCAGCATTCTAGTTCCAAGAAGATAAGTCCCCACAACTTCTGGCTACAAAACCCCGTGAGGATTTACTTGGTAGAAGAAACTGCTGGAGCCTCAAGCAATTCCTCTTAAAGAACCCACACACAGACTCACCTTCTCAGATTCACTCCCTCTGAGCTCCAGCACTGGGGTAGCAGCTTGAAAGGCACCAGTGGAATGCTGGGAAAAACTGAAGTGCCTGGCATCAAGGTGAGCAGAGGCTATTGTCCCTTTTATAAATGCTCCTCCCACAGAGTTGGTAGGATGGTACCATATCTGAGACTCCATCAACCTGGCTACCACCGTTTGACCTACTTTACAGATCCCCAGAGATTCTACCCATCCAACTTATGGCCCACCATTCTGCTTTTCCATATGAATGGCTGCTCTTGGTTCATGCTTCACAACTTCCTAAATCATAGCAAATAAGCAATAGCTTGCCTCAGTGAGCCTCAAGCCCAGAACTAGTAGAAGTGAGCCTAGTTCACAGCTTGGCTTCACCTAGGAATTTCCAAGCCCAGCACAAGTGGTAGCCATCTCAGATTGCTTATTAGCTCACGAGGGTGGCCCTGGCAAAACATAGGTGGGGACTGACCTTGGCCTACACCACCCAGGAAACCCCAGGGCTAGCGTACCCAGGGGACAGCTACAGACCACATCAGAGCACCACGACCCTGTCCCTGTACAGCTGGGGTTGGTGTTCAGTCGGTTACAGCCAATCCTTGCAGTTGATTGGCCTAGGTAAATTCCTCCCATTGACTTGCTAACAGCAATCAAGGCTCAACTACAACAGGAGGGTATACTCAGCCCACATAACAGGCACACCTTGAGAACCCAGCTTTTGTGATAGGGGAGACTGTGTAACTGGACCCTACAGGACATCTACTACCTTAGGCCATACTATCAAGACATGGAGTCAAAGCAGCTCTATCTAATACGTAGAACCAAACATAAGGAGGCTGCCAAAATGAAGAGACAGAGAAACATTGCCCAAATGAAAGGACAGATCAAACTCCAGAAACAGAGCCAAGTGAAATGGAGATTAGCAATATATCAGATGCAGAGTACAAAACACTGGTTATAAGGATGCTCAAGGAACATAGTGAGGACCTCAATGGCATAAAAAAGATCCAGTCAGAAATGAAGGATACACTAAATGAAATAAAGAACATGTTACAGGAAAACAACAGTAGAATGAATGAAGCCAAGAATCAAATCAATGATTTGGGACATAAGAAAGCAAGACACAACAAATCAGTACAAGAAGAAGAAAGAAGAATCCAAATAAAAATGAGAAAAGTATAAGCAGTCTCTGGGACAACTTCAAGAGATCCAATATTCTCATCATAGGGGTGCCAGAAGAGAAGGAGCAAGAAATTGGAAAACTACGTGAAAAAATGATGAAAGAAAACTTCCCTAATATGATGAAGGAAATAGACTTGCAAGTCCAGGAAGCACAAAGAGTCCCAAACAAGGTGGATGCAAAGAAACCCACTCCAAGGCACATCATAATTAAAAGGCCAAAGGTTAAAGATAAAGAGAGAATCTTAAAAGCAACAAGAGAAAAGTAGTTGCCTAGAGGGGAGTTCCCATAAGACTATCAGCTAATTTCTTAAAAGAAACTCTGCAGGCTAGAAGGGATTGGCAAGAAATATTCAAAGTCATGAAAAGCAGGGACCTACAGCCAAGATTTCTGTACCCAGCAAAGCTATCATCTAGAATCATAGGGCAGATAAAGAGCTTCCCAGACAAGAAAAAAACTAAAGGAGTTTGTCATCACTAAACCATTATTACGTGAAATGTTAAAGGGACTTAATTAAAAAAAGAAAATCACCCCAGCTAATGTGGTTCAGAGGATTGAGTGCCGGCCTGTGATCCAAAGGGTCCCTGGTCCGTTTCCCAGTCATGGCACATGCCTGGGTGGCAGGCCAGGTCCCCAGCTGGGGACACATGAGAGTCAACCACACATTGATGTTTTTCTCCCTCTCTACCTTCCTCCCTTCCCCTCTCTCTAAAAATAAATAAAATGTTTGAAAAAAAATCAAAACTATGAACAATAAAATGACAAAAATTACACACCTATCAAGACTTGAATCTAAAAAACAAACAAGCAAACAAGCATAGAGACAGAATCATGGATATGAATTGCTGAAGGAGCAGGTGCGTTGCCATGTTGGAGGGCTCAGATGCTGCCCTAGGGACCGTGGGAGCTGTGGGTGGGGTCCTGGGAGAGCTGGGGTGTGGCAGAGTTGGGTGGGTACCTGGAGGTCCAGCAGCCCTGTGAGCAGGGCCTTCCCAGCATGAGCTGCGTTATTCAGCAGGTCCTCCCGCTTGATGACATTGATGACCTCAGCCAGCAGCAGGTTCTTGGACGGGTCTCCCAGCCAGGTGTTAAAGATCCGGTATGGCTGGAACAAAGCATGGGGTGTTGGAAAGGCTTACCCATGGGCACACCCTTCAGGGGCCCATGCCCTCAGGATACACCTTGCCCCCCATCTAAGAGAGAAATGAACTCAGTGAGCGTCTACTAAGGGTCGGGGAGGATTACACATATTACCTCATTGAATTCTCTCCATAACAACAACCCTTTAGGAGGTATGATATTTGGTTACACAGAGGTCAATTCCTCGTGTGCTGGGAAATCCCTCAGTCCTGGGGAAATCAAGATAGCTGGCCCTTAACTGTAGTCATCATTTTATAGAGAAGAAAGCTGAGGTTCTGAGAAGTTAAGGAATTTTCCAGAAAAAAACATAGTGCATAGGTGGTGGACTCAGGAGTGGATTGATGGCAGTCTGGCCCTCAAAGACAACCCAATTTACTTTTCCATGAATTATTCAGGGTGTCAATGCAGCCAACTAAAACATACTTCCCAGCTTCTTTTGCAGTTAGGAGTGGCCATGTGACCAGATCTGAGTCAGGGTGTTAGAAATAGAAGAGTTGTGGGGTTTCAGGGAAAGTCACTAAAGGTAATGCGAGGCTTACTTTGTGCTTCCCTCCTTTTTCCTTACTACTGCCTAGAATGGGGATGTGATGGTTGGAGCTCTAGTAGCCACTTTGTACCATGAAGCATCCTTGAGGGTGGAGACTACATGCAGGAAGGATCCTAAGTCCCTGATAACTGTGTGTGTGTGTTTATGAGAATCCACATTACTAGTGGTAGCACAGTGTAGTAGCTAAGAATGGGGCTTTGGGTTTGAATCCTAGCTTTATCATTTAATGGGCTATGTGATCTTGGACAATTTAACTTAACCAATCCGTGCCTGATTCCTCATTAGTAAAATGGGAGAGAAAAATAACACCAATGCTTAGACTGTTGTAGAGATAAGAGTACGTGAAGAGTACTTAGAACTGGGCAAGGCACAGAGTTAACTCTCAGTTTATAGCAGCAGTTATTAACACACAAAAAACTGAGAAGACTGACAATGGACAGATATGAAGTCAGCCCTGCAGAGAGTGGGGGTGATTGAAATCACTGGTTAATCAAATTGATAAGAATTGGCCCTTAGACAACTTCTGTGACACATTAAGTGTCCACTTAGTTCCTGGTTGGGAGAGAGGCTCAGTTTTGAGAAAGCAATGATACTTCACCCATCTCCCTCCCCCATCCCGGAAAGGAGAGAAGGGTGGAGTTGGCACTCACAGCATTCGGCCTGAACTCCTCCTTGTGGAAGAAGCCCCCGGTCATCATCTTCTTGCTGAAGGTCATCACATCTGCAGGGTCATCCAAGCCCCAGTGCTCGTGGGCCCAGAACTTGCCAGTGCAGCCCCCTCCTGTCTGGACCTCATCCACCAAGAAGGCACAGCCATGCTGGAGAGAGAGGAGGGAGAAACACGCACCCACCACAATCGACCAAACTCTGACCTGGTCATCCAGCCAGAGTCGGTGCTTTCTAAACTGCAAGCCAAGTCCATGTTTTGGGGCAAAACTAAACAAATGCTTAAGCAGGCAGTTCCACCAGAGCTGTGTCTGAACATTTCCTCCCGCTGCTGAGGCTGAGCCAAACCAGAATGTCGAACACGCCCTGATCCAAAGCACGGCAGCATTTCACTTGGCTTCAGTCCCTGAGCAAGCTGACCTACTCCGGAGGAAACGCGGCTCTGCAGTGAGGCCTGGCCCTGTCTCCCAGACATCCGCCATCATGTTTGGCAGTTCTGCTTGTCACCAGAACTGTTCTTTACTTTGCATTTTGTTTAAATCAAGTCATGTCCTATAACCTTCATCTGTGAACTTGCTGGTTAGATGTGCCATTTGTACATTTGTGCAGGGCATTAAAATAAACACGACATTAACATAAAGTCTGTTCATTTTGCCTCTGCTGAATGTGGGCCACACTGGGCTGAAAGGAGAGGTGGGGTCTCTAGAAAGGAAAGGGTGGGGTCTGAGGCCTTCCCAGGGATGCCCTGATTACAAAAGCCTCTGACTAAGACAGCATGGCTGGATGGAGGCTGGTTTTGCAATAAGATTTCAGGGAAGAATTCTCTGTCTTGCCCCCCTACTCCCAACTTCTCTACCCGTGAGGCCAATAGGTAGCTTCTGAACATCTGGAAGTGTGCAAGGACCCCAAAGCTAACCCTTTGTTCTGGGAAACCAGCTGGAAATGGCCTGTGGCCCCGTCCGGCCTTGGCCAGTGCACTGACCTTCCTGGAGATGTCTCTCAGCTTCCGGAAGAAATCGTCAGATGCGTGGTTGTCGCCACCCTCAGACTGGATGGGCTCCACGATGATCCCGGCCACTGTCTTCTTCTTTTTCCGATATTTCACAATCAGGTCCTCCACCTGGATCC
>PVJI01030998.1:0-13566 GCA_004026765.1 Micronycteris hirsuta
TTGTTTATCTTTTCGAAGAACCAGCTCCTGGATTCATTGATCCTTAGAATTGTCCTTTTAGTCTCTCTGTCATTTAATTCTGATCTGATCTTGGTTATTTCCTTCCTTCTACTTGCTCTGGGTTGTCTTTGCTGTTGTTCCTCGAGTTCTTGTAGGCGTAGGGTTAGGTTGTTTGTGTAAACTGTTTCTATTTTTTTTAGGTAGGCCTGTATCGCTATGAACTTCCCTCTCAGGACTGCCTTCGCTGTGTCCCATAAGTTTTGGGTTGTTGTCAGTTCATTTTCATTTGTTTCAAGGAACTTTTTGATTTCTTCCCTAATCTTGTCCTTGACCCATTCATTGTTTAATAGCATGCTATTCAGTCTCCATGATTTTGAGTGTTTTGGGTTTTTTTCCTTTGGATTGGTTTCTAATTTCAGTCCCTTGTGGTCAGAGAAAATACTTGGTATGATTTCAATTTTCTTGAATTTGTTGAGGCTTATTTTGTGTCCTATCATATGGTCTATTTTTGAAAATGTTCCATGTACATTTGAAAAGAATTTGTATTTAGCTTCTTTGGGGTGAAAGGCTCTATATATATCAGTTAAGTCCATTTCTTCTAGGGCATCACTCAATGCCACAATGTCTTTGATGACATTTTTTTTTGGAGGATCTGTCCATTTTTGACAGTGGGGTGTTGAAGTCCCCTATTATAATTGTGTTGCTATCAATGTCTTTCTTGAAGTCCTCCAAGATTTTCTTTATGTTTGGGTACTCCTGTGTTGGGTGTGTATATATTTACAATATTTATGTCTTCTTGGTGGATTCTTCCCTTCAGTATTATAAAGTGTCCTTCTGGATCTCTCTTGATGGCCCTTTTTTTGAAGTCTATTTTGTCTGATATGAGTATTGCTACCCCAGCTCTTTTTTCTTGTATGTTTGCTTGGAAAACTTGTTTCTAGCCCTTCACTTTCAGTCTGTGTAAGTCTTTTGTCCTGAGGTGGGTCTCTTGTAGGCAGCATATGTGTGGGTTGTGCTTTCTTATCCATTCCGCTATTCTATGTCTTTTAATTGGAGCATTTAATCCATTACATTTAAGGTTATTATTGATAGGTATTTATTCATTGCCATTTTTTGTACCTGTATTCCTCTCTCTCTCTCTCTCTCTCTCTCTCTCTCTTTCCCTTCCTTTCCTTAAATCAGTCCCTTTAGCATCTCTTGCAGAGCTGGTTTGGTGGAGGTGTATTCTTTTAGACTTCTTTTGTCTGGGAAACTCCTTATTTGGCCATCTATCTTGATTGAGAGCCTTGCTGGGTAGAGTAGTCTTGGTTGCAGGCCTGTGGTTCTCATTACTTGGAATATTTCTTGCCATTCCCTTCTAGCTTGTAATGTTTCCATTGAGAAGTCAGCTGCTAACCTTATTGGGGCTCCCTTGTATGTTACTTCCTGCTTCTGCCTCGCTGCCTTTAAGATTCTCTCTTTGTCTTGGAATTTTGCCATTTTAATGATGATGTGTCTTAAAGTGGGCCTGTTAGGGTTCCTTTTGATTGGAACTCTCTGTATTTTCTGGATTTGTGTGGCTTTTTCTCTCTTCAGATTAGGGAAGTTTTCCATCATTACTTTTTTGAACAGGTTTTCCATCCCTTGCTGCTCTTCCTCTCCTTCTGGTATCCCTATTATATGAATATTATTACATTTCATGTTGTCCTGCATTTCCCTTAATACCTCTTCATTCTTTCTGAGCCTCTTTTGCTGTTCTTGCTCTTTTTGGGTGCTTTTTTCAACCTTGTCCTCCAGCTCACTGATCCGATCCTCTGCCTCATTGAGCCTGGTTTTGATTCCTTCTATTGTGTTCTTCAGTTCAGATATTGTATTCTTAATTTCCTCTTGGCCCTTATGGATAGTTTCTATTTCCTTTTTCATGTTGACATAGTTTGCAGTGAGTTCATTATAGTTTCCCTGTAGTTTCTGGTAATTTTCTGTGAGCTTATCGAGTTTCTCGAGCTTCTTGAGCTTCCTGATAACATATGCTTTGAACTCAATATCTGATAGTTGGCTTGCCTCTGTTTCATTTATCATTCTTTCTGGGGCTTCCTCCTTTCCTTTCATTTGGAGATTGTTTCTTTGTCTTCCCATTGTTTGTGGGATTTTTCTTGCTAGCCTCTGATTCTTAAATTGATCTGTCAAGTTCTCTGGAGCAGCGAAGTTAATTTTGTGTCACCGTCTCTGTTTTTTATGCTGGCTCTTTTCTGAGTCCCACTCTATTCTCTTCACAATTCCAGGTTTTAATGTCTCACCTGTGGATAAAGAACAGAAGGGAAGGGAGAAAAAGAAGAAAAAAAAAAAGAGGAAAAAATAAAATAAAATAAAATAAAAAGTAATAAAAAATAAGAAATAAAAAGAGAAAACTAGGAATATTAAATGAAGGGATGGTAGAAAGAATTAAGAAAATATAGAAGGACAGATAGGAAGAAGGGTGAGCGAAAAACAACAAAGAAACAAACAGAAAACAAAAGAAAACAAAAAAACCCAAAACCCCCAAAACAAACAAACAAGCAAACAAAAAAACCCTTCTGTTGGCTGGCTTTAAAAGTGTCCAGTCAGGCCTGCTCCTCTGGTCCTACTGTCTGCAACAGGCTGGGAAGATATCAGGTTTCCTTTCTTTCTTGCTGAGCTGCTCACTTAGCTGCCATCCTGCTTTCAGCCCAGTTTCTTTCTTCCTTCCTGGGCTGCCTGGCCTCCATACTGAGTCAATAGTCCGCGAAGTCTGTGGCTCCCCTCAGTGGGGCTCGATGGGGCTCCCTTGTCCCTCTCCCACAGAGGCAGTCGACACAGCAGGTCTCTGATCACAGGGGCTGGGCTGTGTCTCGGGCCCTCCAGGAGTGAGCTCCGTGCCCCTGAATTCGCTGACCGCCTCTGTTTCTGGACTCAGCGCCCAAGAACCCCTGGCCCGGTCGCCCGGTCACCCGGTCGCGCACAATCCCTAGCCGCCCCTGACTGTCTTCGCAGGGTGCGCCCGGTCCCGCAGCTTCGGGCCTCGGGTCTCCTGGTCAGTACACTCAAGGTCCTCTTGCTAGGAGCGCCAGCCGCTGCAGACCGGTCCCCATGTACGCATGGACCTCCGGACTGCCGGAGACAGAGCCTCTCCCAACATACACTCACACCTGCTTTGGCTACTTACACACCCCAATCCGGCTCCCTCCCCAGACTGGGCAGCTGCCACGGCTGGATCCGCAGTCTTCCCAGCTCCCCGCTGGTAGACTGCGAGACCCCTTCGCTCTTAAGCAGACTCCGTACCATCTGATCTTTCAACGGTAGTCGGTAGTCTTGCAGTCTACCGTGTGCAGTCTTGGTCGCCAATCTTCCCACATGCTGGAATACAGCTGGGCAATTGCTCCGCTCCTCAGAAAATTGGCCAGATATCTCACCAGTGGGCAGGAGAAAGCTGACCCCACTCCCTCCTACGCCGCCACCATCTTTCCCCCCTCTTTGTTGTGTCTTTATCTGCTTTTGGGATTAGGATGATGCTGGCTTCATAAAAAGAGTTTGGAAATCTTCCATCATTTTGGATTTTTTTGAATAGTCTGTGAAGGATAGGGATTAGTTCATCCTTAAATGCTTTGTAGAATTCTCTTGTGAAACCATCTGGTCCAGGGATTTTGTGTGTCAGGAGTTTTTTGATAACTGCTTCAATTTTGTCTGCTGTTATTGGTAGGTTCAGGCTTCTTCTTCATTGAGTTTTTGAAGATTATATTTTTCTAGAAATTTGTCCATTTCACCTAGGTTTTCAAGTTTCTTGGCACACAGTTCTTTGTAGTAGTTTCTTACAATCCTTTGTATTTTTGTGGCGTCAGTTGTAATCTCTCCTCTTTCATTTCTGTTTGAGTTTATTTGGGTCCTTTCTCTTTTTTTCTTGATGAGCCTGCTTAAAGGCTTGTCTATTTTGTTTATCTTTTCAAAGAACCAGCTCCTGCATTAATTGATCCTTAGAATTATGACTTTAGTCTCTATGTCATTTAATTCTGCTCTGATCTTGGTTATTTCTTTCCTTCTACTTGCTCTGGAATGTCTTTGTTGTTGTTCCTTGAGTTCTTGTAGGCATAGGGTTAGGTTGTTTATTTGAAATATTTCTATCTTTTTTAGGTAGTTCTGTATCACTATGAACTTCCCTCTTGGGACTGCCTTCGCTGTGTTCCATAAGTTTTATGTTGTTGTGAGTTCATTTTGATTTGCTTCGAGAAACTTTTTGATTTCTTCCCTAATCTCATTCTTAACCCATCATTTTTTTAAAAAATATATTTTATTGATTATGCTATTACAGTTGTCCCATTTCCCCCCCTTTCTTCCCCTCTGCCCCCATACTCCCCCATTCCCTGCCTTTTAGTTTTTGTCCATAGGTCATACACATAAGTTCTTTGGCTTCTACATTTCCTATGCTATTCTTAACCTCCCTCTGTCTGTTTTCTACCTACCATTTATGCTACTTAATCTCTGTACCTTTCCCTCTCTCTCCCCCTACCACTCCCCTGTTGATATCCCTCCATACCTTATATAAATCCCTTTAACATTTCATACAATAAAGGCTGGGTGATGATGAACTCCTTGAGCTTGACCTTATCTGAGAAGCACTTTATCTGCCCTTCCATTCTAAGTGATAGCTTTGCTGGATAGAGTATTCTTGGATGTAGGTCCTTGCCTTTCATGACTAGGAATACTTCTCTCCAGCCCCTTCTTGCCTGCAAAATCTCTTTTGAGAAATCAGCTGACAGTCTTATGGGAATTCCTTTGTAGGTAACTGTCTCCTTTTCTCTTGCTGCTTCTAAGATTCTCTCCTTATTTTTAATCTTGGGTAATGTCATTATGATGTGTCTTGGTGTGTTCCTCTTCGGGTCCAACTTTTTTGGGACTCTCTGAGCTTCCTGGACTTCCTGAAAATCTATTTTCTTCACCACCTTGGGGAAGTTCTCCTTCATTATTTATTCAAATAAGTTTTCAATCTCTTGGTCTTCCTCTTCTCCTTCTGGAACCCCTATGACTCAGATGTTGGGATGTTTAAAGATGTCCTGGAGGTTCCTAAGCCTCTCCTCAGTTTTTTGAATTCTTGTTTCTTCATTCTTTTCTGGTTGGATGTTTTTTTCTTTCTGCTGATCCACTCCGTTGATCTGAGTCCCAGTTTCCTTCTCATTCCTATTGGTTCCCTGCAGATTTCCCCTCATTTCCTTTATATTACCCTTCACTTGTTCAACTAATTGTGACCATTTTTCTTCCAATCCTGTGAGCATCCTGATTACCAGTGTTTTGAACTGTGCATCTGATAGGTTGGCTATCTCTTTGTCGCTTATTTGTATTTTTTCTGGAGCTTTGATGTGTTCTTTCATTTGGGCCATTTTTTTTCCTCAGTGTGTCTGTTACTTTAAGGGGCGGAGCTTTAGGTGTTCACCAGGATGGGGTAATTCACAACATTGTGTTGTGATGCAACCTGTGGGGGCAGGTCCTGAGAGAACATTGGCGCTTGCTCTGCTCTCTGCACTTTCCCTTGCTACCCACAAGCAAGTTGGGCCCTTCTGTGCTGGCTCCGGGGTTGGTGGGTGGGCCTGCACAGTTCCAAGTCCCTGTGGGTCTCCCCAGTGACCTCTCCTGTGAGGCCGGGAGTTCCTCCCTCTGCTGCCTCAACCCCCACAGGTGCTTTCAATCGGTGGTTTGAGGTTTTATTTCCCCACATTGGTGGGTTGCATGGTCTGCTCTTCTCCCCACTTTTTCTCCTGGTTTATCTGCACACGAATGAGGACCTGCCTGGTCCATCAGTCTCGGCCCCACTGAGTCCAGCGGGGCCAGGCGCTGTCCACATTTTAGTTAGGCACGCCTGCCATGGGTCTTTCTGGGCAGCTGCAGTGTTGCCAGTACCCCTCCACAAACTGCCGTCTTGTCTCGCGCTCTCCACCCAGCTCACCGTGCACTCTCTGCCCGGCTCTGCCCCACTTACCAGTCTGGATGAATGTGTCTTCTTTAATTCCTTGGTTGTTGGACTTCCACTCAGTTTGATTATCTGTCAGACCTGGCTATTTTTGTTTATTTAAATTGCTGTTTTTCCACTTTTGGTTGTGTGAGAAGGCACAGTGTGTCTACCTATGCCTCCATCTCGCTGGAAGTCCTCCCCATTTGTTATTTAATAGCATGCTATTCAATCTCCATGATTTTGAGTGTTTTGGGGTTTTTTTCTTTGAGGTTGGTTTCTGGTTTCAGTCCCTTGTGGTAGGAGAAAATGCTTGATATGATTTCAATTTTCTTGAATTTGTTGAGGCTTGTTTTGTGTCCTATCATGAGGTCTATCTTTGAATATGTTCTATGTGCATTTGAAAAGAATGTGTATTTAGCTTTTTTGGGTTGAAAGGCTCTCTATATATCAGTTAAATACATTTTATTTAAGGCATTGTTCAATGCCACAATATGTTTGTTGATATTTTGTTTGGAAGATCTGTCCATTTTTCACAATGGGGTGTTAAAATCTCCAAGTATGATTGTGTTGCTGTCAATATCTTTCTTGAAGTCCTCCAAGATTTTCTTTATGTATTTGGGTGCTCCTATGTTTGGTGAATATGTATTTACAATGTTTATGTCTTCTCGGTGGATCCTTTCTTTGAGTATTATGAAGTGACTTTCTGGGTCTCTTTTTATGGCTCTTTTTTTGAAGTCTATTTTGTCTGATATGAGTATTGCTATCCTGGCTTTTTTTTTCCTGTCCATTTGCTTTGAATATTTGTTTCTAGCCCTTCACTTTCAGTCTGTGTAGGTCTTTTGTCCTGATGTGGGTCTCTTGTAGGCAGCATATGTGTGGGTCATGTTTCCTTATCCTTTCCACTATTCTGTGATTTTTAATTGGGGCATTTACTCCATTTATGTTTAAGGTTATTATTGATAGGTACTTATTCATTGCCATTTTTTCATACCTGTGTTCATCTCTCTTTCCTCTCTTTCACTGTTTTTCTTCCTGTTCTTAAAGCAAACCCTTTAGCATCTCTTGCAGAGTTGGTTTGGAGGAGGTATATTCTTTGAGGCTTCTTTTTTTCTGGAAAACTCCTTATTTGGCCTTCCATTTTAATTGAGAGCCTTGCTGAATAAAGTAGTCTTGGTTACAGGCCTCTGGTTCTCATTACTTGGAATATTTCTTGTCATTCCCTTCTGGCTTGGAGCATTTCCATTGAGAAGTCAGCTGCTTGTCTTATCGGGCTCCCTTGTATGTTAATTCCTGTTTTCCCCTTGCTGCCCTTAAGATTCTCTCTTTATCTTGGAATTTTGCCATTTTAATTATGATGTGTCTTGAAGTGGGCCTCTTTGGATTCCTCTTGACTGGGACTCTCTGTGTTTCCTGGATTTTGTGAATTTTTCTCTCATCAAATTAGGGAAGTTTTCCATCATCACTTTTTCAAACAGGTTTTCTATCCCTTGCTCTTCTTCTCCTTCTGGTATCCCTATTGTTCGGAAATTGTATTCTCTATTTCCTCTTGGCCCTTGTGGATAGTTTCTATTTCCTTTTTCATGTTGATATAGTTCGCAGTGAGTTCACTGTAGTTTCCCTGTAGTTTTTGGTAATTCTCTGTGAGCTCATTGAGCTTCCTGATAACCATTGTTTAAACTCAATATCTGATAGTTGGCTTGCCTCTATTTTATTTAGCATTCTGTCTGAGCCTTCCTCCTTTACTTTCATTTGGGGATTGTTTCTTTGTCTTCCCATTATTTGTGAGACTCTTCTTGTTAGCCTCTGCTTCTTAAATTGATCTGTTCTGACTCTCTGGGTTTATGGTGTGAACTTCTGTGATGGAAGATCTGTGATATTCAGTGGTGCAATTTCCATGATCTCCTGAGCTCGCTGTTTTTTGGCCATTGTTTATGTTGGCTCTGTGTATGTCTTTGGGTTTTTATTGTTGTTGGGTCTTTCTTTGGTGGGTCCTTCCATCCAGCTGGTTAACTGAGGGTCACTCTGTCCACCACCTCTTGTATTTTATTGTGCAGGTGTGGCACGTTGTGTTGAAGCTGGCTCTTCTATGTGTACAAGGTTTTGAGGATTCTCTCTTCCTCTTGTTCAGTTGTTTGTTCTGAATAATTTATCCACTATTTAGTTGTATTTCCAGATCAGTTCTGGGTTGAGTTAGTGTGGCTTCCACTCCCTCCTTCACCTTCTTCTGTTGTTATCTGTTGGTGGTTCCTTTGTTGGTGGGTTTCCTCTTTAAATGTGTATCCTGGTGTTCACAGCTTCCACCTACTAAGTTCTCCAGAGTAGCAAAGTGAAATTTGTCTCACTGTCTCAGCTGTTGGAATGACCCCTTTGGGTCCAACTCTGGTCTTTTCACAGTTCCAGGTTTCATTGTCTCATGTCTGATTTTTCAATGTCTTCTACAATTTTTGGTCTCCAGTCTTCATATATGCTGGGGTACTGTTGGCTGTTTGCTCTGTTCCTCAGAAGATCGGCTAGGTGTTTCACCCATGGGCAGGGGGATGTGGACTCTGCTCCCACCTATCTTGCCACCATCTTCTCCAATCATTTTTTATGTATATTCTATTTATTTTGCTATTACAGTTGTCCCATTTTTCCCCTTTATCCCCCTCAATCCTGCACCGCTATCCCTCCAGCATTCCCCACCCCCTTAGTTCATGTCCATGGGTCATGCATATAAGTTTTTTCACTTCTAAATTTCCTATACTATTCTTAACCTCCCCCTTTCTATTTTGTACCTACCAATTATGCTTCTTATTCCCTGTAAATTTTACCCCTGTTCTCTCCCTTTCTCATCCCCACTGAGAACCCTCCATGTGATCTCTATTTCTGTGATTCTGTTCCTGTTCTAGTTTTTTGCTTAGTTTGTTTTTGTTTTTGTTTTGGTTCTGTTGTTGATAATTGTGAGTTTGTTGTTATTTCACTGTTCATAGTTTTGATCTTCTTTTTCCTAGATAAGTCCCTTTAACGTTTCATATAATAAAGCCTTGGTGATGATGAACTCCTTTAATGACCTTATCTGGGAAGCACTTTATCTGCCCCTTCGTTCTAAATGATAGCTTTGCTGAATAGAGTAATCTAGATTGTAGGTCCTTGGTTTTCATGACTTGGAATACTTCTTTCTAGCCCCTTCTTGCCTGTAAGGTTTCTTTTGGGAAGTCAGCTTATAGTTTTATGGGAATTCCTTTGTAGGTAACTGTCTCCTTTTTTCTTGCTGCCTTTAAGATTCTCTCCTTATCTTTAGTCTTGGATAACTTAAATATGAGGTGTCTTGGTGTGTTCCTTCTTGGATCCAACTTCTTTAGGATCCTCTGAGCTTCCTGGACTTGTATGTCTATTTCCTTTGTCAGATTGGGGAAGTTTTCCTTCATTATGTTTTCAAATAAGTTTTCAATTTGTTACTCTTCCTCTTCTCCTTCTGGCATCCCTATGATTTGGATATTGGAACATCTGAATTTGTCCCAGAAGTTCCTAAGCCTCTCCTCCTTTTTTTGAGTTATTGTTTCTTCATTCTGTTTTAGTTGAATGTTTGTTTCTTCCTTCTGTTCCAAATCTTTGATTTGAGCCCCAGTTTCCCTCCCTTCAGTGTTGGTTCCCTGTATTTTTTTCTTTATTTCACTTTCATACTCTCCATTTATTCCTTCATTTTGGGAATGAATTCAATCGTTCTGTGAATATCCTGATTACCGGTGTTTTGAACTCTGCATCTAGTAGGTTGGCTATCTCCTTGTCACTTAGTTCTTTTTCTGCAGTTCTGATCTCTTCTTTCATTTGGGCCATGTTTGTTTTTCTCTGTGCACCTGTTACATAGTAAAGGGCAGAGCTTTATGTATTCACCAGGGCAGGGCAACCCACTTCACTGTGTTGTGGTACTGTGTGGTGGGAAGGATCATAGAGGGAACAATGCTGCTTGCTTTGCTCTCACCCCACTTTTCATCACTTTCCTTGCTTCCCACAACAGATTTTGCCCTTTCTGGCACTGATTCCTAGGTTGGTACACTTGTGTATGTTCTAGGATCCTGTGGACCCCTCCAACAGACTCTCCTGTGAGATTGGGAGTTTCTCCCAATGCCGCAACTTACACAAGTTTTTACAGCCAGAGGTTTTGAGGCTTTAGTTTCCCACATTGGAACCCTGGCTTGGGTGATTGGTCTTACTCCCCAGTTGTTCCTCCTGGCTTGTTTGCATGCGAATGTGGGATATGCTGGTCCACCAGCTGCCATGTCACCCATTCTGGTCCACCAGCCATGCCGTTTTGCACATTCTCACTGCCCAGGCTTCCCATCTCTGTCCCTCCTACCAATCTAGATAAATGTTTCTTTAACTCCTTGGTTGTTGGACTTCCATACAGTTTGATTTTCTGGAAATTCTGTTGTTGTTTTTTTTTAATTGGTTGTTAGCCTTCTTTTGGTTGTGCAATGAAGCAAAGCATATCTACCTCTGCCTCCATCTTGTCCAGAAACCCTCTCCTCTCCTCTCTGATTTTTTACCTACAGTGTTTCAGAGCCACTATATCTCTGTTTCCAACACTAGTGTAGCATTTTGTTGGGAAGGTGAATAGTAAGATGAAAGATCCCGTTAATTCATCTTTAGTGTGCATTGGTCCCAAGCAGGGGAGACTTTCCTCTGTGAAGGGGTGGGAAGGAGATTCATGAAGATGAGAGGGGCTGATGTGCCAGGTTGGAAGGGTGAGTCTACCATAGGGTTGTATTGTATCAGGGCATGTGACCAAAAAGTAAATGCTTTTGCTCACAAAAGGTAAATGTGGAAAATTGCTCTCAAAGGCTTCCCTGGGCAATTCTAAATCAAGGATAATATTTTGTAAAATTTAGGCAGCATTCATTCAATATTTCCTTTGAATGGAGTGCTCAGGCACTAGATGGCCTTCTAGAAAATATACGTATGTACCCATACATATAAGTATATGTACTCATAAAGATATTTAGTGGAATTATGAATTATTCTTGTTATAATCAGATGTGCAGAAAATGTGTTTTTCTTGTTTTGCTTGTTACTGATATGATTTCCCTTATGAAGCCCTTCCTATGGGAGGTGGAAAATCCCACAAAAGACTTAATTTAGTCCAGTCTGGTAATCTTAGTGTGATTCAACAGTTTGAACAGCCCTCTCTAGGCAAGGATGCGGGGCAGGTCCAGGTCAATGTTGCCTTTCCTACTTTTGCCTGCTGCAGGAGCTGCTATAGGCTGCTGGGTCTTGTTCTCCACTCCCTGCATGCTATGTGTGTGCATGTAAACCATCTGCACCTGCGGGAGAAGTACAGAAATGAAGACATCACCATCCTTGTCTCTCTCTCTCCTCTCTTCCCCTCAGTCACTGAAGAAATTCTGTCACCTGGGTCTTTCAATCTTCATTCCTGATAGATCCTCCTTTCTGAATAATGCTGGGCTTTCAGTCTTCTTGTCAAACCAAAACCTGCTGCGGCTTTGTTCTTTTGGGCATCAACCCCTCTCTGAAGCATCAAGACCCATTGCCTGGAAGCATCAGGGGCAAGGAGAGTTGCAGAGAGAGAGAAATATATTTAGAATCACCTAAAAAAACAAACCAAAACAAAAATTCTTTGCCTGATCCCCTTATATTTATGTACAAATACCCAACACCTTCAATGCCATCTCTTTTGCTTCCCTGAAACTGGATGGCATCATTTGTGTGAATGTTAACCATTGTCGGCATATGTAAATAACTAGTTATATCATAATAATTATAAGACTGTCATGTTCTATAATTGTGATATTCCAAATCCTGAGTGTCCTAAAGGAGTCTGTGGAATTCGCTTCTGGGACTCCACTCATCGTTCAGGCACCTCGAAGTGAAGGGATGCTGTGAGTCAGGGCAGGTGCCTCAGGGATGCTATCAGTTCCATGCTCCTTCCTCTGCCCATCACCCTGATGCCGCCACCCTCTCCTGATGTTGAAAAAGAAATGGATTGTGTTTTAAATCGTAACACTCTCACATTGGTCAAAATGCACAAGAATGGAGACATTGAAAGGCTTTCTTCCACCCACCCCATCCTCTCACCTTGTTCCTCATAGGCAACCCTTTTATTGTGTTTTAGTGTGTGTATGGAGAGTGTGAAAAGAACATGAAGCCAAGATGAATATAGATTTTTATTTTTCTTGCTTTCACATTGAAAAGGTAATATACTCTGTATACTATTCTGTACTTTCTTCACTTCATTATTCTGGAAGTGTTTCTGTATGAATTCAGAGAGAGCACCACATTTTTCTTCTTTTAAAAGAGTGGCTGTGCAGGATTTCATTCTTTAGCTGCTCCATAGACTGTTTTACTAGTCTTCTCTTGAGAAACATTGGATTATTTCAAATCTTCTTCTGGTATAAACAAAGCTGCAATGAATCAACTCATACATATACATCATTTTGTACCTGTACAGCAATATCTATAAGAAAAATTTTAAGAAGCAGGATTGATGGGGCAAAGCATCTAGTCTTAGGTGGCTTTGAGAGCTGTGGCCCTGTTGCCTCCCTAGAGGTTGCATCAATGTACAATCCTACTGATCATTAATTTCTGAAATAACTTTGATCTCAGGTCTTCAGTGTGACAGGTGTTGACCTGAGTCTGATAGAGGCAATAGGTAGTAAGGGATCCACCCCTCCCCTCCCACTTCCTTACCCATTTCCAGGAATTCAGAGACCCCCATTTTTGGTCTTATGGATGGAAGCACTCTCATGAGAGTGGAGTGCAGAGCCTTCAGAAGGCCTGCTGGTGTGCATCACCCAAGTTGAGGAGATTTACTCAGACCTTCCCCAGCAAAACCCCTGCAGCTATTTTGTGTCTGTTTATTTGCTCCTGGTGACTTTGACCCTGAATTGTCCATCATTCTGCTTGTGGTTTCCTGGTAGCTATTCCAACTATATTGCTCAGTCCTGACCTGGCCTCTACTCAGGGAGGGATATAGTCAACCTTTGAGTCTTGGAATCACAAGTTGGAGGGCCAGGCTGGGAGGAACCAAGGAACAAGTGTCTGACCAACGCATGCTGTAGTTGTCTTGGCCCTTGTTGCCCTGGGTTCTTAGAGCTGCTTCCTGCGTGTCTGGGCTCCTCCTCCAAGGCTTTTATTCATCACTAGAGTCGGGGAGTCCAGAACTCAACTGCATGTAGGGACCCTACAGATAAAGTACACACAGGATGCTTGGGGAAGAGCAGAGGGTAGGGGGGCACGTGAACTCTCCAGCCAAGTGCCTCCACATAGGAATCCTGGGCATATGGAGCCAGAACATTTGCAAGAGAATCTAGAATCCTAGGTTTTTTTTTTGTTAAATTTTACAATATTAAAAATGTTGGCAACTGATTCATAGTCAAATAACACCGCCATCCATGAAAACTGCTCTGGGGACCCCAAATACCACATCCAAGAGTACGATTTGGTCCATTGGCTACCGTCTGGACATGCTGCCTTAGCGCAGTGTCTTGCTTCTCAGTGACATCCCCACCTTTCTATTTCCACCATCCCTGACCCACTACCGGTCTGGACACTGTCACCATTCAGACCTATTTCTCCTGAAGGCACTGCTTGTGAATTATTGGCTCCAAATAACTTTTCTGGGACAATTGTCTTTT
>PVJI01030999.1:0-13564 GCA_004026765.1 Micronycteris hirsuta
TTTATTTCTTTTTCTTGTCTGATTGCTGTGGCCAAAACTTCCAGAACTATGTTGAATAGAAGTGGTGATAGTGGGCAACCTTGTCTTGTTCCTGATCTTAGTGGGAAAGATTTTAGTTTTTGTCCATTGAGTATAATGTTGGCTGTAGGTTTCTCATATATGGCCTTTATTATGTTGAGGAATGCTCCCTCTATTCCCATTTTGCTAAGTGTTTTTTATCATAAATGGATGCTGTACCTTATCAAATGCTTTTTCTGCATCTATTGATATGATCATGTGATTTTTGTCTTTGCTTTTGTTTATGTGGTGTATGACGTTTATTGTTTTGCGAATGTTGTACCACCCTTGCATCCCTGGGATGAAACCTACTTGGTCATGGTGAATGATCTTTTTAATATATTGCTGGATGCGGTTTGCTAATATTTTGTTGAGAATTTTAGCGTCAATGTTCATCAGTGATATTGGCCTGAAGTTTTCTTTCTTTGTTGTGTCCTTTTCTGGTTTTGGGATTAGGATGATGCTGGTTTCATAAAAAGAGTTTGGGAGTCTTCCATCATTTTGGATTTTTTGGAATAGTCCGTGAAGGATAGGTGTTAGTTCCTCCTTAAATGCTTTGTAGAATTCTCCTGTGAAACCATCTGGTCCCGGGCTTTTGTGTGTTGGGAGTTTTTTGATTACTGCTTTAATTTCATCCACTGTTATTGGTCGGTTCAGGCTTTCTGTTTCTTCCTTATTGAGTTTTGGAAGATTATATTTTTGTAAAAATTTGTCCATTTCTCCTAGGTTTTCATATTTCTTGGCATACAGTTCTTCATAGTAGTGACTTATAATCCTTTGTGTTTCTGTGGCATCAGTTGTAATGTCTCCTCTTTCATTTCTGATTGAGTTTATTTGGGTACTCTCTCTTTTTTTCTTGATGAGCCTGCTTAAAGGCTTGTCGATTTTGTTTATCTTTTCAAAGAACCAGCTCCTGGATTCATTGATCCCTAGAATTGTCCTTTTAGAGTCTAAGTCATTTAATTCTGATCTGATCTTGGTTATTTCCTTCCTTCTACTTGCTCTAGGTTGTCTTTGCTGTTGTTCCTCGAGTTCTTGTAGGCGTAGGGTTAGGTTGTTTGTGTAAACAGTTTCTTTTTTTTTTTTTAGGTAGGCCTGTATTGCTATGAACTTCCCTCTCAGGACTGCCTTCGTTGTGTCCCTTAAGTTTTGGATTGTTGTCAGTTCATTTTCGTTTGTTTCAAGGAACTTTTTGATTTCTTCCCTAATCTCGTCCTTGACCCATTCATTGTTTAATAGCATGCTATTCAGTCTCCATGCTTTTGAGTGTTTTGGGGTTTTTTCCTTTGGGTTGGTTTCTAATTTCAGACCCTTGTGGTCAGAGAAAATACTTGGTATGATTTCAATTTTCTTGAATTTGTTGAGGCTTGTTTTGTGTCCTATCATATGGTCTATTTTTGAAAATGTTCCAGGTGCATTTGAAAAGTATGTGTATTTAGCTTCTTTGGGGTGAAGGGCCCTATATATATCAGTTAAGTCCTTTTCTTCTAGGGCATTGTTCAGTGCCACAATGTCTTTGCTGATATTTTGTTTGGAGGAACTGTCCATTTTTGACAGTGGGGTGTTGAAGTCCCCTACTATAATTGTGTTGCTATCGATGTCTTTCTTGAAGTCCTCCAAGATTTTCTTTATGTATTTGGGTGCTCCTGTGTTGGGTGCATATATATTTACAATATTTATATCTTCTTGGTGGATTCTTCCCTTGAGTGTTATAAAGTGTCTTTCTGG
The DNA here is from genome assembly GCA_004026765.1 of Micronycteris hirsuta. NCBI lineage: Eukaryota > Metazoa > Chordata > Mammalia > Chiroptera > Phyllostomidae > Micronycteris > Micronycteris hirsuta. Next base: position 1,786 of record PVJI01030999.1, read on the forward strand.
GTCTCTCTTTATGGCCATTTTTTTGAGGTCTATTTTGTCTGATATGAGTATTGCTACCCCAGCTCTTTTTTCTTGTCCGTTTGCTTGGAAAACTTGTTTCCAGGCCTTTACTTTCAGTCTGTGTATGTCTTTTTTCCTGAGGTGGGTCTCTTGTAAGCAGCATATGTGTGGGTCATGCTTTCTTATCCATTCCGCTATTCTATGTCTTTTTTTTTTTTTTAAAGATTTTATTTATTTATTTTCAGATAGAGGAGAAGGGTGGGAGAAAGAACAATGTATGGTTGCCTCTCACATGGCCCTCACTGGGGACCTGGCCCGCAACCCAGGCATGTGCCCCAACTGGGAATCGAACCGGGACCATCTGGTTACCAGCCCGCGCTCAATCCACTGAGCTACGCCAGCCGGGCCTATTCTATGTCTTTTAATTGGAGCATTTAATTCATTTACGTTTAAGGTTATTATTGATAGGTACTTATTCATTGCCATTTTTTTTTTGTACCTGTGTTCCTCACTCTCTCTCTTTCCCTTCCTTTCCTTAAATCAGTCCCTTCAGCATCTCTTGCAGAGCTGGTTTGGTGGAGGTGTATTCTTTTAGACTTCTTTTGTCTGGGAAGCTCCTTATTTGGCCATCTATCTTGATTGAGAGCCTTGCTGGGTAGAGTAGTCTTGGTTGCAGGCCTCTAGTTCTCATTACTTGGAATATTTCTTGCCATTCTTTTCTAGCTTGGAGTGTTTCCATTGAGAAGTCAGCTGCTAACCTTATCGGGGCTCCTTTGTATGTTACTTCCTGTCTCTATCTCGCTTCCTTTAAGATTCTCTCTTTGTCCTGGAATTTTGCCATTTTAATTATGATGTGTCGTGAGGTGGGCCTGTTTGGGTTCCTTTTGATTGGGACTCTCTGTGTTTCTTGGGCTTGTGTGACTTTTTCTCTCATCAGATTCGGGAAGTTTTCCATCATTACTTTTTCAAACACACTTTCTATTCCTTGCCCTTCTTCCCCTTCTGGTATCCCTATTATATGAATATTATTACGTTTCATATTGTCCTGGATTTCCCTTAATACCTCTTCATTCTTTCTGAGTCTGTTTTCCTGGTCCTTCTCTTTTTGGGTGTTTTTTTCTACTTTGTCTTCCAGCTCGCTGATCCGATCCTCTGCTTCATCGAGCCTACTTTTGCTTCCTTCTATTGTGTTCTTTAGTTCAGATATTGTATTCTTCATTTCCACTTGGACCTTTTGGATAGTTTCTATTTCCTTTTTCATGCTGACATAGTTTGCAGTGAGTTCATCGTAGTTTCCCTGTAGTTTCTGGAAATTCTCTGCTAGCTCATCGAGCTTCTTGAGCTTCCTGATAATCAATGCTTTGAACTCAATATCTGATAGTTGGCTTGCCTCTGTTTCGTTTATCATTCTTTCTGGGGCTTCTTCCTTTCCTTTCATTTGGGGGTTGCTTCTTTGTCTTCCCATTGCTTGTGAGACTCTTCTTGCTATCCTCTCTTTCTTAAATTAATCTGTCAAGTTCTCTGGAGTAGCAAAGTTAATTTTGTCTCACTGTCTCTGTTTTTTGGACTGGCCCCTGTCCAGGACTGCCTCTGGTCTTTTCACAGTTCCAGGTTTTTATGTCTCACCATATGAATGTTTAAATTCCCCTGTAATCTTGGGCATCAATCATCATATGTGTTGGAATACTGCTGAGTTTTCACCCTGTTCCTCAGAAAATCAACCAGTGGGCAGGAGGAAGTAAACTCTGTTCCCCCTATCTCGCCGCCATCTTCCCTCGCCATGTATTATGTTTTTAAAAATTATTTTATTGTTGTTTGATTACAGTTATCTGCATTTACCCCCCATCATTCCCCCCACTTCCTTCCCCTGCTTCCATGTCCCCCCATGGTTTTGTCCATGTGTCCTTTATAGTTGTTCCTGAAAATCCTTCCCCCTTTTTCCCATTACCCCCTCCCACCTCCCCTCTGGTTACTGTCAGATTGTTCTTAATTTCAGTGTTTCTGGTTATATTTTGCTTGCTTGTTTGTTTTGTTGACTAGATTCCAGTTATAGGTGAGATCATATGGTATTTGTCTTTCACTGCCTGGCTTATTTCACTTAGCATAATGCTCTCCAGTTCAAACCATGCTGTTGGAAAGGGTAGGAGCTCCTTTTTTCTTTCTGTTGTGTAATATTCCATTGTGTAAATGTATCATAGTTTTTTGATCCATTTCTTCACTGATGGGCACTTGGGTTGCTTCCAGCACTTCGCTATTGTAAATTGTGCTGCTATGAACAATGGGGTGCATAGGTTCTTTTGGATTGGTGTTTCAGGGTTCTTAGTATATAATCCTAGCAGTGGAATTGCTGGGTCAAAAGGCAGTTCCATTTTTAGTTTGCTGAGGAAATTCTATACTGTTTTCCACAGTGGCTACACCAGTCTGCATTCCCACCAACAGTGCACTAGGGTTCCCTTTTCTCTGAATCTTCTCCAACACTTGTTTGTTGATTTGTTTATGATGGACATTCTCACCAGTGTGAAATGATCTCTCATTGTGGCTTTAATTTGCAGCTCTCTGATGGCTAGTGATGCTGAGTATATTTTCATGTGTCTATGGGCCTTCTGTATGTCCTCCTTGGAGAAGTGTCTGTTCAAATTTTTTGCCCATTTTTTAATTGGGTTGTTTGTCTTCCTGGAGTGGAGTTGTGTGAGTTCTCTATATATTTTGGAGATCAAACCCTTGTCTGAGGTATCACTGGCAAATATATTTTCTTATATAGTTTATTTTCTTTTCATTTTAATGCTGTTTTCTTTAGCCATGCAGAAGCATTTTAGTTTGATGAGGTCCCATTTGTTTATTCTTTCTTTTATATCCTTTGCTCTAGGGGACATATCAGTGAAAATATTGCTGCAGGGAATGTCTGAGATTTTCCTGCCTGTGTTTTCCTCTAGGAAAACACGGCTTATATTTATGGTGTCATGGCTTATATTTAAGTCTTTTATCCACATTGAATTTATTTTTTATGGTGTAAGTTGGCGATTTTTTTTTTGCATGTAGCTGTCCAGATCTCCCAACACCATTTGTTGAAGAGGCTATTTTCACTCCATTTTATGCTTCTGCCCCATTTGTCAAATTTTAATTGACCATAGAGACTTATCTTTACATATTATCTTTTAAATGGTAACACAAAGTTTACCTTGCTGTTTCTCTGCTGCAGGACAATTGTGTTGTTTGTGGGTATACTGGTGAAATCTAATTTTCAAGTGACCAACTTTCCAATCACCTCCTTTTATTTTCAAGCCTACTTCTTCAAGCACCTCAACTCCAGTAGTTTCTCCACCCTTCTGGGACCTCCCATTCACTGTCCCTTTATACCATCTTTCTCATTCCCCTTTGCTCTTCTCAGATGCTCACATTCCCTCAATGAACTTTAGTAGCAGTGGTCCATGTTTACCTCCCCTGCTTGCATGCTCATTAACTCCCCGTCCTTTTTGTGTATATACATCCAGAAAAATCCTACGCCTGGTTAAATTGCACTCGCTGGCCATTTCATGCATGCATCCCTGCAGCTGAATGTGGCTGGAGAAAGCACACCACTATGCTGGCTACCGTCACTTTAAATGCATGAGTAGGAACCTCAAGTGAACCCTAATTGTTGTCCACAAACCCACTGCATCCCTTATGACTGGTTTAAGTCTTCTCTCAGACTTCAGATGCTTCTTTCCCTTGCTTCCTACGCCAGTGAGCAGAAATGCATCACTAACAAGAACCCTCCCCTGACGTATTTATAATCCCACACATCCCTCCCCACCCATACTCTGCCTTCCATTCTGTTACAAGGAACAACTCTTCTGTTAGTGCTCTTGTCTGAGGTCAGTCCCCCATGCTGTGCACTAGTCACCCAAGCTCTGCTTGAATACCTCCACTCATGAGGCGTTCACTAGCATTCCGATGAAGTTCAATTCATCTTTTCAGATAGCTCTAACATTTGACTCTCAACTCTGAAATGCAATAGGTTAAAGAAAAGAAGGTCTCCTAAATGCTGAATTCATTAAAAAAAAAAAAGGAAAATACCTCCCAAATGCTGAAAATGTTTCAATCTAACTATAGAAAAAAAGGAAAGCGTTTTCACTAACTCAAAGTGGTACTAAGGGCTGAATTCATCACCAGGGAGAAACGCAGAGGAGTTAATGGTATGGAAGTTTCTGTGCTTGTGAAGGAAGGGCCTGGTTTAAAGCATAGTTCAAGAATCACTGATTGCAGAAATAGCGAGTGAGTGAAGGGCATCCTAGAATGCGAGAATAGGGGCTCTGTGGGAGAAGGCACAGAAAAGCATTTACATTGCCTTATAGTCCACCCTCTCCTCTATTCTTTCAGATTTTGCCTCTGTAGAGCAGGCGGCACATGGCCCCAGTGAGTGTGCTATGAGATCGGGGTGGATCAGAATGAGAAAGTCTCCTACTACTGATAGGAGGCATCTGAGTGGTGGGTGAAGTGCTGACTTTAGAATGGGGTGAACCTGGCTGTGAATTCGTTCCACCCCTTGGTGAAGCTGAGTGACCAAAAAAAGATAGTTTATCCCTGGCCTTAGTTTCCTCATCTATTAAGTGGGGCTAAGGATAACAGGAGTTTTTTTTTTTTATAAGCAATAACTAAAACAACATGTGCCAAGCATTAAAGCATTACTTGACACTTAGTAAACATATGATAAATGTTTAGTATTCATTCATTAATTTAATTCAACAGACATTTACTTAATACCTTCCACATCCAGATACTGTAGTAGATGATGGGATAATAGCAGTAAACACATTCATTTTGGCTTTCATGGAGCTTATAGTCTAGTAGAAAGGTCTAGATAGATATACCTATAAATGTGTAAACATATGAAAGACCATGGTAAGTGCTATTATAAGTTTAATGATAAGGGATATATATTTCTTGACTCTAAGCATAAAACTAATTTTCTGTAATTGTCCATAATCATGTTATTAAACTCCTTCGACCCCTTTAACAAAAGAACCTCAATTCAAAACTTCTCAGTCATTTTTGGTTGTAAAATTAATACTTTTATTTCTTTAAGATTCAGTCCTTTTTATTTTATATCCAATTTAAAACTGTCCCCATCCCTCCCACAGCCCTAAGCGCAGCAGTGGAAGAGCTGGCTTTCAAAGTGTCCCCAGGTGACTACAAAATTCAGGTGATGGCTGTACTGGGGGAGGAGGGAATCGATGCAGCCTTCGTTCAGAAATGAACTCCTCATCGCATTGGCCGTTCCTTTTTTTAGAAGGGGCGTGTGAAGGTGTGCACACATGTACGTGTGTGTATGTACCAGTAACTCTGCTTCTGCTCACCGGTGTTTTTGCAGAAAGCCCTTTAGTGGGTGGCTATCTCTAACACGTAGAACTGTGTGAACTCTGAGTTTGTTTTTTTCCAAGTACAGTTTCCACTCAACATTATTTTGTATTAGTTTCAGGTGTTCAGCCTGAGCATGCTTTTTATCCTTGGTGCTTTTCCTGTAGCTGCGGCCTTCAATCAGCACGTGCTGCTCACAGCACCTGGCGCCGTTCTGTCTGCGGTGTGACATAAAATGAGTGTCGGTAGTCGATTTTTGCTATTGGAAAGGAATATTGTATTAAATGCTTTTCAGTGGAAAATTATTAGCTTTTTCATAAATAAACTTTTTTTTTGTCTCAGCTGTCATTCATATAAATACTATTGGTGATCAAGCTAGTAAAAGACTTTGCTTTTGGTGGTTATTTTTCTTCAGCCTAACAGTGAGGAATGTTTAATTGCAAAAGTTCCTCGTACTTGAGAGGGGAACATGCTCTAAACTATGATTTTTTTCTTTTTATTAAATTTATTGGGGTGACGTCGGTGAATAAGAATACATAGGTTTTAGGTCTACACACAGAATTTTAAGAAATTCCGTCTCCATGTGAAGCAGACGTGGCGGAATCATTTGTGCCGGCTTACCAATGACGATAGGGCGGACTTCTTGTTTAGTCAGCACATTATTTTCTGTAGAAGGTTACATTGCCGTTCTTCCCTAAGTACATAAAGGAATCAAGTGACTTCTACAATAAAAGCCTTTCATGAGGACCTCTGATAATTGAATACAAACAAGAAATTGTGTTATATTACAATATTTAGTATTTCTAGTGCGTATGATTTTTATTTTATGTTGAATAAATATTTATGAGATATATTTAAAAAGTACAATAAAACTGATATGTGCTATATATTTATCATTTTTTAAAACTCTTTTCACAGTATTGAGTTGTGCCAATCTGCACATTAATGCATTTCCATCCCTTGAGACTAGATCTAAATGAGTCATATGTCCTAAGCCTTCCTGTTCCTCCCTCCCTGCTCCCTCCCTTCCCACATTCCTTCCTTCTTATCCTGTTGTTCCTTTTTATGAAGAAAAGGGTGATATTATATCTGCAAACTGACACTAATGGTTAGGTCAGTTAGGGTTTGAATTAGAGATTTCACATTTCAATACAACTTGTAAAACCCAAATTTATCTAAGAATTGCTATGTTTTCCGGCATGGTAAGCTGTCAGCCTAACTGTCCTTTGGATGGATATCAAGTGGAAGTAAAGGCAAAGGTAGGTATACTGTTCTCATGTGTTCCTAAGATTGCCTACAACTGCTGTTTTTCTAATAGAAGTAAAGTTTACTTTTCATGTTTTGAGTTTGTCTATGAAAATGCTAATACTTCCATTAAGACAGTCTAATAAACATAATGTGGAAGGATTATTCCTTACTGTAATTAGCATTGTCATTTTTTTTGAGTTTGAAGAATTGAATGCTTTTTAAATTATTTTACCTCATTTCTAACTAAATGGGGTCCATAGGAGGTAATATATATGTGTATATGTAAAATATGCCTGCATGTGTTTTCAGCAATTTCAAGCGAAAGGAAGCTTCATTAATAAAATATACCATGTTTTGGAGAAAGAGGGCATATATTTTCTGTTATACAATAAAACAACAAGACAGCAGTCATTATCAGACTTTGTGACATAATTTTAGTTTGGACAAGAGACGGTTGTGGCAGTCAAGTCTCCAAAGGCCAGACCCCGGGTCAGTCATCTTTTAAAAGCGATAAACTAAATTCATCACCCCTTTGTTTCTTTCATGAGAGATGTGAGGTGTTCACTCTATTAACCTATAAATGGGAATTGGGATGTGAGAAATTATATTTAAAAAGGCAACGTTTCCAAGCTAAGAAAAGAGTTCATGTTAGGTAAGGAATTGCACAAATTTTTCCAGGCAAATGCACTGATGATATTCCAGTCCTAACCTGGTTTGGACTGAAAAGTATTTGCAGAGAGAAAGAACATGGGGGGAGAATCAGGACATACAGAAATGCCTCTGGGATGGGAGTTGTATACATATGGCATGCATGTACATTTCCCCTCCTCCATCCACGCCAGGCATCACTAACCCGTCATAGCACCCTTTCCCATTGAGGGAGACAGGATCCCAGCACCGTGCTCCAGGAATCCCCCGCCTATCTGTCAGAATTAGAAAGAACTCGTGTGTGTGTGTGTGTGTGTGTGTGTGTGTGTGTGTGTGTGTGTGTGTAACAGGAGTAACCACTCAGTGTTTAAGTCACAGTCGTACCTCATGGATATTTGTTTCACAAATGAGTTGAATAAGATTGTCCAAATTCTTGTTTTTTGGACAATTTTTATAAAATTCCCTTGGTGTTTTTTGAATTTTTGCACATATGAAGCAACCAAGAAATTTCTCTTTGGAATTGTTTATTTCCAAACTTCCTGGCAAAGGAAACACTTGTCAAAAGAAACAAAAGAAATTTAGTAATGGATCATTTTTACTCATTCAAAATATATTGGTTAGAACTAGCAGCTTATCTTTGAGATGAACTTCAGCCCTGCCTGCAGATGCTCTTCAGCCCCCGCCATGGCGAGGGGAAGTTGGCCTTCGTCGTGGCAAGAATATGAGTTGGGCTCCGTGGCTTCTGCAACAAGACCTCACCTTTCCTTCCTACTTACCTGGTATCTAGAGAATGGAGATCCTCCAGTCCTCCACCAATGACACACACATCACCTGAGCGATCTTTTCATGATTGGATTTTGAACTATGCCATACAGCTTCTGTCAAAAGCATGGGAGGCTTTAGATTTTCAAGTATTGAGTAAATCTTTGCTCAGTTTACACTAAATATGCAATTTGGAGCTTTATTCGGCTTTGGTTTTCTTATGCGTAAAATGGACATTATTAAGATAATGCTCTGTATTTCTAGAACTGGTTTTGAGATATGAAATTGCACATGGGAAAATTCTTGCAAAATGTTAAACACATCAGTTAATGCTCAGCTCTGTGCACTGTGCCTTCTAGAACATGGCACTAACCAAATGGGGAGGCAGAATGATGTGAGAATTGAAGGAAACCAAACATATCGGGGTTCACATCTTAATTTCACTATTTACTAACTCTGTCACTCAAGGTACATTTCTTAACCCCTCTGACTCAATTTCCTCATCTGTGGAGAGGAAATGGGCTGTTATGAAAAGTAACTTCCACCTGTTTTTAGTGGCTGGTCCTGTCCCTGATGCCCTGAAAATAGTCAATTGATGACAGCTTTATAATCAATAAATACTAGTTGCCTTAATGAAAATTATAATCAAAGAAATGCCAACTACCCTACATGTTTTATCCTCAGCATCTGTCAGATCATCATAAAGCTACACGTATGAGTTATTTTGTATTTTTCTGTGGTACAATTGCTCCTGCAGTACCTTAACAATTCTGTAATGGGCTTTTTGTGAATGTTCTTTTAACATGGTGGACATACACGAATGCCTTTGAATTATCACACTGTTCATTGTGCAGCTTGCATCCTCATGTGACAACCCATGTGACAAACTACTAGCAAAATTTAACTATTTAAAAACATTTCTCTATTCTGCTTTATTGGTATGTCTCCTTTTATGAGGCGAAATGAGTTATGTGTAATGTAATATTTTCCTCTTAAATGAGGAGGAAGATTAGATCTATGTTTTGTTCACAAAAGTTTTAGCTATATTTAGAATTGAAAGTTTTTTATATAATTATTGCTTCCTATCACTTTTACTATTTTTAGTTTTTATGTTAAAACATTCTAGTCATATGTGTGTGTGTGTGTGTGTGTGTGTGTACATACATATATATATATATAAACTGGCTCAAGTCTGGAAATATAAAAAATATGCTGTTTAATTCAGGTAAGCTTTGATTCTACCTTTGCTATATTGTAACATTCTGAATTAATTTTATTAAATCAAGGTTAATTTTGAAACTTGATTAAATAAAATGGTCCAGTCAGCAATGTGCTATATACTAATCAGAATGTATGTACGTTACAAATTCAGCCTTAAAATGAGTAACACTAATTATAACAAGTATAATTTATATTAATTAATAGTTAATTAACTTGTAGATTGGAACATATATATTTATTGTTTCAATATTTTTCCTTTGAAAGAAAATTGATCAAATTATTGAGTAACCCTTTTAATATTAACATGATGTTTCTTTTTGAGCTCATGGATAAAATTGAACTTATACTGTGTTCTTTTGGTGACAAAATGAGAAAATTTGTTCTTTTATCCTATAGCTTTAAATACACCAAGTTCTTCATCGGTATTCTACCTCCTCAATACTTTGACTATATTATCTTCAGGACAAAACCAAATTAGTAGAAATATCATTATATAACATTTTAGGAAACAAATATTTAAGGATTAAAAAAATCTCTACTTCTGATTATAATGCATTTTGCTAAGTACACAGCCTGAGGAAACTAATAAAGAACTTCTAATGAGTGAAATAAAATAAAGTTGTACCTTAAATTCACTAAAACCAAGAGAGTTGAGAGAAGTATCTGGCCTGTTTCAAAACTATTTTGTGGTAGTAATTGTTTAATAATGGAAGAAAGAGTGAATAGTAGTATTTTTTTGATAAGGGATGTAAAATAATTTTAGTCATAAAAATATAACCCTAGTTTTCCCAGAATATATTGGTAATAAAAGATATCAAAGTAATAATGGAAATGGTAAAACAATATAATCTGACCTGGAGTTCCAGCCCTTTGAAGTTGTTTGCAATACAAATTCCATCTCAGCTTGCATGTCCATACTCCTCAGTGAGATATTCTTTGTAAAACATCAGGCCTATTTGTGGGCAGAGTGGGGCAGAGAAAAGTGGGGAGGCTCATTTAGCATTAGTTTACTTCTCTTTGCCTGTCTTCAATCAGGGGTGCTGATGCCCTGTCACCTGATGACCTTCATCTGTATATGTTGCTGCAGCCCCAGACAGTGCTGATCTTGGTCTTTTTTGGGGAGCCTCACCTTGACCTTGCTATTGTGGAAGGCATCCATTCCTGGAAACCATTGTTGCTACACTTGTTGAATTGGAGAAGGTTCTTTCTTCCCATTAGGCTCCCCAAAGGGTCTAAACTTTCAGTTCCTTTTTCAAGAAGCTATAGACAAGTGCTTGAGGCTGGAGAAGCAGCTCCCCAAGAGCAACCACAAAGAACTACATCTAAAGTGCTGTTTCAAAAGGTATCTCAGGAAAAAAAAAAGAGTTATCTCAGAATGATGTCTACCCACAATGCTGCTTCTTTTTCAGAGACCATTCATTTTTTCCCATTGGTTATGGGAAGGTTTGCAGAGGTATTTGTCTTCCACTTTGTGAGGGAGTTTTATATTTCACATGCCTGAGTTCAATTGTGCACATTACTATCTTTTATTTTTCTCTTGGAATTCCATGTAGTCTTGATATAAGTGTGAGACCTGACCAGGAAAAGTCCAGTCATTTTTAGCATAATGAGAACAGTTTGTGTGACATCGATGTTGACCTTGCAGCCTAGGAGAGTAGACTGGAATGCACATGCAGGAACAATGATGACTTCACTGTACTAGTCAGTGGGGGCAGTAGACACTGTTGAGTGAGCATGTGTACTGTGCGTGGCCATCGCATTCAAAGTGACTGAGCAAGTAGAGCAACGAATCTGCATCAAATTTTGCATTAAGCTTGAACATTCCTCTGCGGAAACTATTTGGATGATTCAGAAGGCTTTCAGGGATGATGAAATGAGTTCAGAGCAAATAAAAGTGTGGCACAAATGCTTCAAAGATGGTTGAGAATCTGTTGAAAGTGATCCACATTCTGGAAGACCTGCAACAAACAGAATGCCTGAGAATGTTGTACATGTATGAGCTCCATCCACAAAGATCGGCAACTTACAGTGCAAGAACTAGAAGCTGATCTGGGGATTCCCAAAACTACTGTGTCTGAGATTTTGACACAGTAGTTGCTTGGCATGAAGCATCTCAGGATGCCATTTCAGTTCTGACACTTCCCTGGCCTTTCTGACAGTCTTTCCAAAGACAATAAACAAAATGGAAACATGGAGAAGAGCTTGATATTTCTGAAAATAATAATAAAGTTTGGTCTTTATGTCATTTTCCTTTCAGGTACCATTTTTACTATAAAAACTTATAGTCTGGATTTGAAGAGTGATTCTTAATACAGTATTTTTGCATTATTATACTTTTTTTGATATTTAGCTTTAAAAATAATGGGCTCCTTTTGCTTCATATCCTAGCTAGTTGTTTTGAGCACTGAGCATCTTTCACATTGAGTGGAAATGTGTTGTTTCTCTAATAACTCACTTTGACCTGAAGGAAGTTGTATCAGTGGAAAATAAGAGTGCTTACTTCACGAGCATCTTTGCTATTTGAGTAAAAGGGAAGCTGGGCACCCTCAAAAAGCATCCTGAA
>PVJI01031000.1:0-13579 GCA_004026765.1 Micronycteris hirsuta
TGAAGCATGGGCTATTATGTTCTGTTTCATATCATGGCCACAGAATTTTTTATCTAAAACATTGGGCAGAAATGAATCTAGACGTGACAGGGATTGTTCGGGGAACAGTCCGTGGCCGCCCTGGGCTCCCAGGCCCTGCAGCGAGTCTCTCGCCGATTGCAGAATGCTAACAGAGCATTTAGGAAAGTGTGCCCCACACTCCCCCCAGGATGGTGTAAAGCCTTAAGGAATCTAGGGAAATGGCCAGATTTCCGCTCTGGACTGTTACCCTCAACGATAATTGGCAAATGCCGGTTATTTAAGGCCTGGCAGCTGCTCCAGTCAGAACGCCCGTTGACATATAAATTGGTGGGCTACCCATCCAGTCTGCCTTGGCTCTCACAAAATTGATTTTTTTAAGGTACATAAGTATATTGATAAGATTATATATTTCTGCTGAATATGCTAGTTTTGCTTTTTTACCTACTCTTTTAGAATATGATAATAACATCTTTAATAGCATGTACATTAAAGCTCCTCACGGAAAATCTGGGCATTTCACATTAAAACAATTCTTTTTCATGTATATATCAAGTTTCAACTATATAGATTCATTTTTAACTTGCTAAAGAAGATTTTATAAAGCTTAGACTGCAGCTATCTAGATTAGTAAGGCTACTAAACCCTGTTATATAATCCTCAGATTTATTTCACAAAAGGTCCATCATCTGCAGAATAAATTTAACTTGCTTCATGTAACTGGTGTTTGGAAATACTCACTGTAACTAGCATGTAGCCGAATCAAACCTTTAACTAGATGTTTGGTAACTATTGGCCCAGTTTTCATCATACCAACTATAAAGTTGAAGTTGTGATACATTTAAAATAATGAACCAGAGATACCGATGGTCTCTGACTCAAGAAAGAAATATTAAATTGTGTTTGATACACTGCTACTTGCTAAGCCAGAAGAGTGAGCCGATAGACATTAAGAACACGCTGAGCAACGAAGAACTGAATCGGAATCGGGGTCCTGGTTGTCACACTGAAAACCAACAAACTACGTGAACCCGCGCTCCCTTTTACCCGAGCATTCTAATCCATCAAACAGATTGATTGGGAGAAAACCGCGCCGACGGTGCGGGGACCAGCGCACTCACAGCAGCTGCGCTGAGAGCCGCGCGCTTGCTGCGGCCGCGGACAGAGTCGTCCTGTCCGCCGAGCCCTCGCCCACGTGTTCGCCTTAACCCCGTGCCCCCCTGCCGTGCCCAGTAACCTAAAGACAGCGCCGGCCCCCAGGGTCCGCCCCAGCCGCCCTCTGCCGCGGTTCGTCTTCATCACGACTTCGTGTGATGAGTCCGCACCGTCTGTGCCAGGCGTGTGCGTGAGGCACTGTCCTCAGGAACCCGGGCCCTGTCCACAGACCCGGCCCGGGCGCAGCCTCCTCGGAGCGCGCCGCCCGCCCGGGAACTCGCCCGTGGACTCGGCGTTTTTCCGCTTCGTTCACGAGGTTTCCCAAACGCCTGGGGGTGAAATCTCTGAGCTAGAAGGCCGGTTTCTCCACCACCGATTTCATTCATGACCGACTTTCTGATCTTCAAAACGAGCAGGAGGGACCCTAGAACACGCCAGCACAGCAAGCGCCCCCGCCCCCCATAAAGGGCGGAGGGGCAGAGGGACAGAAGAAGAATTTCACCCGAAACCCACGCGAGGGAAGGCAGCTCGCCCTCGAACAGACGTGCCGCCGAGGTTCGGGACGGGACGGAGAAAACAGGAAACTCGCGTTCCAGGCTCACGGTGGGTCACAGGAAGCAGATCAGCGCGTCTGGAAACGAGCGCGTTTTCTCTGAACTGTACTTTACGAGGTGTTTCCTCTGCGGTCCTTCGTCTCAGGGCTTGTCACACGACAGGCGTGTGATAAATTGTCGCTGAAGGCCGGATGAGGAGCGGAAGTGATATTTAGCTGTGGAACAACGGGCAGGGCCTGCTGGGAAGGGCGCAGGACCCGTGCGAGGGCCCCTTGGCGGTGAGTCCGCATTAAACAGCCAGTTCACGCCTGATTTGCGTCACCGGAGGGCTCCCAGCGATCTAGCTCCGGTAAGATGGTCTGAACCTTCATCTCACACCCTCCCAGAGCCTTGAGACCTTGCCCAGTGGTTTGGTTTCTTAACTGGGGTTTTCTTTTCCGTTTCTGCTTTGTTTTGTTCGGTTTTTATTTCGATGCCAAACTCCTGCGGTAGGACCTACTCAGTTTTCTCTCCATCACTGTTGCCATTCCTCCCCCAGATTTCTAGTAACAGAATTCAGTGTTGGCAGGTTGTGTTCTCCCTGAAGGCTTGGGGGCAGCGGTGGGGAATTACGGGACTGAGAGGGTGAACAGTTCGAGGGCTGCCATCTCTCCCCCTGTGGTGTCCTCTGCAGGCCCCCACCTTGGAGGCCTTACAGAATTCCTTTCTAAGGCGCAGCAACTCTCTGTCCCTCCTCTCCCATTCAGTGGCCTGTCTTTTCACAACCAAAATGTACCTGAGTTGTTTTCCGCACAGAAGAACTGAACAGAATTGTAGTCCTCTTCGAGCAGTTGGCCCAAATGAAAACCAGATTTAATGTAATACAAGTTTTCTCCTGAGAATCAGATTATGACCCTCCAAGAGTCCTGGGGACCTGCTATCAAGCAGAACACACTCAGGACCTCCCTCAGGAGCAGAGGCCCCCAGTGAGCCCAGGTCATGGAGCACCACCTGGCTTGAGCTCCTCTCTATCACTCACTCCACTGTTTGCTCTCGGACAATCTTCAAAACCTGTCAGACCGCCCTGTCCTCATGCATCCACTGCAGAGAAGAAATAATCCTGTTAGGTGCTGCTGGCCCTCTAGACTGTTTGCATGTTACACTTTCTCTCTGTGTCAGGGGAGACTTTGCTTCGAGGGCTGTAAGGCACAGGTGACCAGCTAGCGGAGGTGCCTCTGCACACACCCTTGCGAACTGCAGGTTCCACTGTGGCATACACAGAGCTGCCAGGAGGCCAGCCTGCGCCTGTCCTGGTCGGGGGGCGGGGATGCTCCCTGGCGGTCCATGGGCACGCAGCCCACGCAGTGCTGTTCACAGGTCCTCGCTTCCCGCTTCTCTGTGGGGTGATGGTGAGCAAGGCTCCTGCCTTTGACCTCAGTTCCTTCTCCCCAAGTGGAGGAGATAATACTCTATCTCAGGGTTGTTGTGAAGGGAGAACTCCACTAGTGCCTGGTACTCGGTAGGTGCTCAGTAAGAGTGCAGAGGGCCAGCGCACTGAAGTGCAGTGGGCAGGTAGGAGGTCTCCAGTCCTCCTCCCTTGGGTGGTGATCTTCACTGAGGGATAAGAGCTGGAGGTGCGTCCATCTTTCCCTGTCTGGGAAGGACCCGCGTTCTGGCATCAGCAATCTCTTCTTGCTTTCCCCATCCCTGACTTCCTGAACCCTCTCAGCTGTCACCCCCTCCTGCTTTCCTGCCTGAGGGACAGGGCGCCCCGCCCACAGGCACACACCACCTACCAGAGAACCCCCTGTTCTTCTTGTAGACAGGGGTTATTGCACAATCACAGCCAACACCCCCAGTCTGTTGCTGAAGGCGGGGAGGCGGGGAGGACACAGGCTCCCCCAACTATGCCCTGGAACCTGCAATCCAAGTCCCAGTAGACTGCTTTCCCTGAGATGGGGCCCTGGGGCCGCTGAGAATCCACAGCACATCTGGGAGCGACCAAACTCTACCTGGCTGCACCTCTCCGTCCTTTGGCTTTGGGCACCGCTCATGCAGAGAAGCACGGTGAGACGAGGACCGTCCGGTTAGGGTGTGTCAGTGCATCTCCACCAGATGCAGGGGAAGGGGCAGAGTTGTTGGCATTTCCCACCGAAGAACGGCAACGGGGTCTTCAAGGTCCCTCAGGCTCCGAACACTCTCTGAGGCTGTGATTCAATCAGTGTAACACATCCTTAAAGTTCTCGCCCATGTTTCCCGCGCACGTCTTAGCCGAGTACCTTGTCTGCAGGAGACTGCGAGTGATTATTTGGGAATAATAAATCAGAGCAAAAAAGATGTAGGGTCTATGGTATATTATTAGTTTCGAGTTTGCTAATCCTTATTTTATGAGATTAATTTTCATAACATTTACTTTCCCATTCAGCCTATTGTCAGAAAAGACAATGACTTTTTGTGTTCAATAAAGAGATAGGCCAGAGGCTCAGGAGCACATGCTTCGCCCTCGCTGAGATAAATGTGATAATTACAGGGGGCATGGAGGGGCAAGGCCCTCCCCACCGCTCCCCTACCTCCCCCCTTCACCGTGGGAAGGTTAATGCCTTACAAGACTTCTAAGGAGTTCGAAAGATGTCACAGATTTATTTTTAATATAATTTCAAAGTGGGGAAGCTAGGAAATATGAAGCCTGAGTTTTGATAAGTTCATTATCAATAATACCATATGCAGAGAGAAATTATATGTGCAGCAAAAATAGCCTCCCGTGGCATTTGATTATCACTCTGAGACTAAACATTGTAATTTGGAGGTAATTAAAATTTTACCTGAAAATCTGAGTCCTCTTGAGAGTGTATAGAACATTTTGGGTGATCTTTTAGGTTATTTTTTTTTTCTTGACTCGCTATATCAGGGAGGCTATGCGGTTTCACAGAAGTAAGCCCAGCCTCAGCGTGAGCTAGAAAATGCATCGGGACTGTCTGTCTCCACGAGTGGAGTGGGGACGGCCCCTTCCTCAGGCCTCTGGGTGGACAGGAGGCGTTCTCGAGGGCCTCTCCAATATTTTAGTGCCCTGGACATCAGGACGCTGTCACTCTGTTTACTCTCGTGAGTCCCTGTGTCACGTGTGTGCATTTTTTATTATTTATTTTTTAAATACAGGGAGCCTTTGCCAAGCAGCTAGCAGACTGACTCATAATTATTAACTGCTTAACGAAGGATGGTGTCATTCTCTGAATGTGGATGTTTTAAGAGATTAACCAAAACCTAAGGAAAATATTAGTCAATTGATACATGTATTAAAATATCTTCATTCTATAAATATAGATTCATAAATCTAAGCAAGTGTTTCCAGTAATTGAATACTCGACTTCTCTATTACAAATATATACCAACAAAAGCTAGTTACGTTGAGTTGAGAATCAAGAAGAAAGGAGATATTTAAATCTATCATTCCCCACTGTTTTTTTATGAAGACATTGCTTATTTCCAGATCCTTCTTCCTTCTCATCCAGTCTTCTGACTTTTTGAACAATAATGCATACCTAGTTTGAGTGAGCTACAATTTAACATTTTTGTATTGACCCATTTTTTGAACAAATTTGGAAAAAAGCAAGAAGAGCATGATTACATTAAGAAATTGTTTTATATATTTACATACATTTATGTATACTGTATATGTACCCTAGGAAATTAGAAACTTTCCCTAAAAAATTATGATAAACTTGTACAGATTTCAGGAAAGCTTCACAGGAAAGAAGCAAGCAAGTAATTTCTATAATCGGATTACTGTGGGAAAGCCTTATCAGGAAATGCTGCAGGTATAAGCATCTCAATTTTCCTAGCAACTACCTTCGCTCCCACCCACCACCCACCGTGCTGTCTTCCAAGGACAGTTTGTAAAAAGAGAAGGTGATAAAGATTTTTCTCTCGCATTAGCATACAGACCTGGGCCTCAAAGTCTGGCTATCACTAGGTCAGAAGCTCAGTGTTATTAGTATATTCCAGAAGATAATTAGTCAGTTAAGGAGTAAAGGTTCAAAGACTATGAATGTGTGATAAAGCCGTTCACAGTGCGAGCATAGGCCCCGACTCAGACAGATTCCAGAAAGAAATGCTGAGCCCGGGCTTCCTACCTGATATATTTTTCCCTGATCTAAATGTATTATTTTATAGGTATGAAATCTGATCATCAATCAGTAAATAAGAATAACGAATTACAAGGTAGTTTTTTCAGGTAATGGTTGAAAGAAGTTCAAGTCGCCCAATGGACAGCTCATTAGCTGACCATGTGTTCTGTGGGGGCACACGTCTGGTTCCCCTCTGGCTCCCCGTGCCTAGCACAGTGCCCAGGCCACAGTGGGTACTTAATAAAATACTGACTGACTTGTTAAAGCTGGGTCCCACATCATCATCTTCTAAATTTTAGTGGTAGGAAGTAATTCCTATTTGACTGGCACTTTCATTCACTCGGCAAATACATGCATGTCTTAGCTCTGAGTCTGTTTTACAGGTGAGAGAGAAACTCTTCAATTGTTCTTGATATAACGCTGTGAAGTTACGTAATCTGGTCAATA
Organism: Micronycteris hirsuta; assembly: GCA_004026765.1. NCBI lineage: Eukaryota > Metazoa > Chordata > Mammalia > Chiroptera > Phyllostomidae > Micronycteris > Micronycteris hirsuta. Next base: position 6,278 of record PVJI01031000.1, read on the forward strand.
ACAGGGAAGTATACATTTGTCAAAACGTCTGACGCGAGACCTAGTTAGAGATCACTGGGGACCATAGGTAGGTGTACCTGGTCATTGTTTTGGCATGAAACCATCAGTGTGGTGTTTTAGGTCCCACGTAAACCCTCTGAGCCACTAAAGCATGAATGCAGGCCCTTCCATTGTCATCAGCCCGAGAACAGCCCATGCTGTCTTCCACACTGTGCAGAATATTCTTCTGGACGCCAGCTGGCTGAAAACCCAGTTCGACAGCAAAACTTTCTGTGATTCACATCTTGTTATCAGACTTCCTTTAAAATAATTTAATATGCTGGCCCAACATTGCTCAGAAAAAGAAAGTAAGGTCAGTGGGCATACTGTTGCCTGCCATTCAACAATGAATGAAAGACCCAAATAGCTGGCTGCATGTTTGCGCTTAGATTTCTGGTAACTCGGGCTATCCTCTTGCACACATTAAACCCGGCGGGAGACAGGTTTTATAGCTTAGGGAAGAGGCTCCTGCTCGCGCGCTTGCACGTGAGGACTCAGTATTATTTCAGTGCTGATTATTCCAGGGATCTGCATACACTCAGTACTGGAATGGACTGTTTCACCCTTATTTTGTATTCTAAGTCAGGTCAGGCAAAAACACGAGGGACTGAAAAGAAAAAAGCTCCGATGGAGAGTAGGTAGTCAAATAGTTCAGAGACTTTTGAAAAACTTTGCTTCTTCCACAAAATGCTCAGATACCTTAAAGAATCTTTGTTAATTAGACAAACTGCTTTTATCTTTCCTCTTAAATTTTGTCTGCCAATGTGTCTATTATATTGTGACTATTGGAATATAATTCCTTATTTCTTTATATCAGTCAGGGCTTGGGGGCTAGGGGTTGGGATCGTGAATCTTACAATCGTCCATTTTCCCTCTTTGAGTTTTCACCCAAGGGGTCTTCACACAGTAGGACAGCAGGCAAATGGGAAATAAAGTGCCAGGTGATGAATTAGACTGCCAAAGGGCCCCGCAATCTTCAAATTCAGGACCCTTGTGGAAAATCACACGGGAGCAGGCAGCCCAGACTAGAGGTTCCTTATTTCTTTTCCTGTAGCTCTGCCTAATGAACCCGCCAAATGTGGATATTAGATTTTATTATTTCATTGTGGCGAGAAGCCAGTTAGATTTGTCCCACGAGCACCTGGCAAGTGAAGGAGGCAATGGGGTGCAGCATCTACACGGGTCCATGCACACACACACACACACAGCTGTAACTCCTGTGTGGTGTGGTATTTGTGCATCCTCGTCTTTTCTCACTGAAGATTTTTAAAGCTCTTAGCTAAGCATGGTTGGAGGAAATGTGTTCTTTGTCATTATTCTCTTCCTTTCTTTTTCATGCAGGCTCTGCTTTAGCCCTTGTCCTTTCTCTATGTGGCGTGAGGCCTATGTCCAAGACTGATCTTCCCCGCCAAATTCTACTGCACTAATTGTGTTCTTCACTCGGGGCGCTCAGTCCCAAATGCAGAGAATTGTTATTAGTCTCGCAATCCGTTGATGCTCCAAGTTTAATTTTTTTTTTTTAAATAGTCTTCAACAATTGTATTTCTAGGGAGGTTTTCTTCAGTCTGGCTTAGTGGATGCTTATTGCCTGTTCAGTCTCAGAAATGATTTCTTTCCATTTCCCTGGGGCTGGAGCTCCTGGGTTTATCTCTAACGGTTCTACATCAAGTTCATCTGAAGTGGACCGTGATGAGAAGGAGCATGTATGTGTGTTTCCTTCCCTGGATGGAGCCCAAGCTGAGAAATGGTTCCCTAGCTCTGTGCTGCTTCACCACACCCTTCCTTCCTATGCACAAGCCAGGCATGGCAGCATGCTCCCTGGTTGTCACTATGACCACATGGGACACAGCCACCTAGGGGGTGCAGTTTACATATTCATCACCACATCGTAGGGGCTAATCGCAAATGAAAACAGTTATAGCTCAGCCTCCATGTAGGTGCATCCCCAGGAGACTTTAAACCATACTGAAGTTTTCTTCAGATAAGTCAAGAGAGGAAATAGAGACGCCACCGAGAACCATCCCCTTCTCTTCATCTTGCCCTGTAACAATGCAGAGGAGGTCATGGGGACACGACCCTGCAGGGGCCGTAACCCTGCAGGTAACCAGCAGGTAGACACATCCAGAACCAACCAAGGGCGGGGGGTGGGTTGTAAAATAATTTTTTAGTTTTCAATTACAGTTGACATACAATATTATATTAGTTTCACGTGTACAACGTAGTGATTGGACACTATACAACTTCCGAAGTGTTAATGTAGTACCCACCTGGCACCATACATAGTTATTATAATATTATTGACTATATTCCCTATGTTGTACTTTACATCCTCATGACTATTTTGTAACTGCCAATTTGTACTTCTTAATCACCTCAACTTTTTTCATCCATCCTCCCAACCCCCATCCCATCTGGCAAGGATCCAAACATTCTCTGCGTCTATGAGTTTGTTTCTGTTTTGTTTGTTCATTTACTTTGTTTATTAGATTTCATATATGAGTGAAATCATATGGAATTTATCTGTCTTATTTAACTTAGCACAGTACCCTCTAGGTCCATCTATGTTGTCACAAATGGCAATATTTCATTCTTTTGATGGCCGAGTAATATTCCATTGAATACATGTACCACACCCTCTTTATCCATTTGTCTGTCGGTGCTCATTTAGTTTGCGTCAATATCTCATCTATTGTAAATAATGATGCAATGAACATGTAGGTGCATGTGTCTTTTTGATTTAGTGTTTTGGGTTTCTTCAGATAAATACCCAGAAGTAGATTATGGGTCCTTTTTTGTCTCTTGTAATAACCATTGTTTTAAAGTCTATTTTGTCTGGTGTAAGTATTGCTACACTAGTTGTATTTTTAATTCCAATTTTTGTGAGAGATGTTTTTCCAATCCTTTGCTTTCAGTCTGTGTGTGGCTTTGAATCTGCGGTGGGTCTCCTGTAGGCAGCATATGTAAGTGCCTGGTTTTCTTATCCATTCAGCGACCAAGTGTCTTTTATTGGAGCATTTAATAAATTTACATTTAAAACAATTATTGATAGTATGTAGTGGTTGCCATTTTATTATTCATATTTTTTATCTTTTTTTGTCTTCTTAAAAAAGTCCATTTAACATTTCTTATAATACTGGTTTGGTGATGATGAACTCCTTTAACATTTTCTTGTCTAGGAAGCTCTTTTCCAGTCCTTTGATTCGAAATCATAGCTTTTCTGGGTAGAGTGATCTTGGTTGTGGCTCCTTCCCTTTCATCGTATTAACAATTCCGTGCTAATGCCTTCAGCCTGCAACGTTTCTGTTGAGAAACCAGCTGACAGTCTTCTGTGAGCTCCCCTGTAAGTGACTAACTGCTTTTCTCTTGCTGCTTTTAAGATCCTCTCACTGCTTTAACCTTTGGTATTTTAATTATAATTGTCTTGATATGGATCTTTTTGGATTCATCTTGTTGGGGACTCTCTGCGCTTCCCCAACAAGGTGGCTTGAATCTTGAGAACAGCTTTTTCCTCTTTCTTGTGCATATCAAATCACTTTAATGCTCAGCAGTCTGCATTCAGGTGTGGACTGAGTAGGACCAAACATATAACAGGTGTACTTATTTGTCATAAAAATGTCTTAAGGAAAGTATTGGGCGATGTTCTTTGGGCCCTGATGTGACCTTTCTCCTTCTTGTCCAGCATAGAAATAAAATAACAGAAATTGTTTTGCTCATTAAAAAATTAAAGATTAATCATCTTTTTCTTTATAGAATTATAGTTACCAATGAACAAATTCCTATCCCTAAATTAGTAGATAGCAACTATCACCATGGTAACTAATTTGAGTGCTTTAAATTATTTCTTTTAACATTACTTTTCAAACTTCACCTAAGGTGAGAGTTATATTCATCTAACTATTTAAATACTAAATTTAGAATGTACTTGAGATTTATAAATAGTATGATGAAAAGCATAGTATTAGTAGGTTAAAATTCTCAGGCTTTTTTATATTAGGGATATTATAAACATGATTCTAAATGTGTGTACCTATTAGTATGGATGAGATACAATATCACTATTCACATGTTTACAATAAAATTAACAGTTAATGTTACAATGTTGAAATAAGAGATTAAGTGATAACAATAGTTTTTAAAAGCTATGTATGTGAATGAGAAAATTATTATAAACTTAACTTTTATGTCTCTTCTCTATGTAAAACTACACCAATATGTAACTATCTTAATGATTAGTTCTTTTTTTGAATAAAGTAATAACAATAAATATTTTAATAAGGGCTAAATATTTTACTTTTTTGGAGTGATGCTTTTTAAAGAGTATTGGATAGCATCGTTTTCTGGTGAATTCTAAGGGAAAGATATATTATTTAGATCTGTCTATTCATCTATCTATCTGTCTACAGAATTAGAGTGAATCATATTGTTCATTAAGGTACTTTATTACACCATTATGGAAATTTGGAATTTTTCTGACCTTTGGGTTTGGACGTAGAACCAATCCATGTGGGACAAATTAAAAATTAATCCTTTAGCTTCACACAATATACTGTTTTTAGCTTGTAGTTTACTATGAGTCATAGCACGTTGGCATTCATACATATACATAGCCGCTCATCGTTCTAAATCTAGTGGGGTGAGCGGTTGGGGTGACAGATCTGACTAAAGATGCCCTGCTTTTCTCAGTTTGTTGTTTTTGCTGTTATGGAATGACTCCTGTAGTTAGTACTAAATGTTCCGTACCACTGACATTTTTGTTCCCAGAATATCACTTCGGCTGTGACGTGTCATCGTGACAGAGGACCCTCAGCCCTTGCCCCCACCGTCCACACGCCTTCTCCCCTGCCTTTGAGAAAAGGCCCTCAATGTACACGATGTGCCTCCTCGGTGAAACCCCGGGGCAGTTCTCTGTCGGTTCATGAAAGAACAGTCGAAGCTTCATGTAAAATATATACTATAAAATAAATACTTTATTGCTAGTTATGCCTGAAGAGATGCAGCCTATTTTTAACATTAATTGAGAGTCTCCAGTCCCCTGTTCTATAGAAATCAGTCTTTACTGAAGGGAGATAATAGCACGAGAGGTAACACAGGGGAACTCTGCGTTTAATTCTCCTTCTGACTCAAAGGTCAAAGTTTTGAAAGTTTTAAATTGCATCTGTTGGGACAGAAGTAGCATTGCCACCGTGTGATGTTGGGCCCCTTTGGCCTGGTACTCGGGTCTCCGTGTCAGTGCCTGCTTCTCCATCACAGGATCATTGGTGACAATGCACAGTCAATGCTGAAGCCTCTCCGTTCTGCGCATTTGCAACAGCTGGTGCATTTGCAATATTCCATAGAGGACAGAAGTTAATCTAATAAATTCTTAATGAGGGTCTAGGGTGCATGGAGGGCTTCATTCATTCATTCAACAAATACTTACTGAGCGCCTGCTATGTGCCAGATCCTGGGCAGTTGATGCAGCTAGGACAGTGAGCAAGACAGACAGAGACAGATGTAGTTTTTCGTCACCAGGAGACCAGGAGGCCCGGTGGTCAAGCAGCTACAGGGCCATGGAGTGCAGTGAGAAGAGCAGAGATTGTGAGTGAGTCCCATCTCTGCATCTCAGCTTCCAAACGTAGCCCCAAAAGACCTCCACCATCACATGTCTGCAGGAATCTGTGCGGGGATGCATTTCCCAGCCCTAGTCCAGCACCTGAAGGGTGTCAGGCATGCACCAGGTCCGTGGTAGCCTCCTTCCTCTGCTCAAGGTCAAGCCATATTTCTGGCAAAGACAAAGGTCAGTTATTTGTTGCTTCCTCTGCCCTTCTGGAAGCCCCATGTCCTCCGCAGACTGCTGTTTGCTTGTGATAAGGGAGAGAGCCACAGGAGCGGCTGACCGGAGAGAGCGGGCCAGAGCAGCAGCAGCAGCCCGAGGAGGAAGGGTGGCCTATAACAGTCCATGGGTGGAAATGAATGTGCGGGGGGAGGGAAGGTCTGACCCGCTGGCCTCCGGTTGCAGCTTGTTTTGTTGTCCCTGTATAAAATGTAGCAACGCTAGGAGCCACTGGATTTTAATTCAGTTCAGCACACGGTTATTTAGCATCCTCCATATAAAAGGCTGTGTAACTTGCTTGGGAATTTGTGGGTGGGCTGGTCGTGCACAGGACAGACTTATCCCTTAGATAACCTGTTTTTCTCACATGATCTACTGCAGAAGGGTGCGTGCCTTGCAATGTTGAGAATATCAGCGGTAGATGGTAGCATGCAGTCATAGGTTCTGCGTGTCTGTGAACAGAAACGAAGAAACATACGCTTTGTATCTTTTAGGCAACACTCGATACCGGGAGTAACATCACCGATGATTATTAAACAAGAGTACTCTTAAACAAGATACAATGAATATTTATATTCCTTTCCAATAAAACTTATCTTAAATGCCTATAACCTCATGCCTCATACATATTACAAAAATATGCAGCAAAATATAAATTGCACCTATCTTAATTCTTCCTTTGAGTTACCCTGAACCTATAAATCACTCAGATTTTAATGGGGCTGCATGCAGGCTGGGCCACATTGTGTACCAGCCAGATCACGGCTGCTCAGGAGGATGTGCCAGCGACGCACCAGCAATGCGCCGTCCACCCATGCAGCAGTATTGCAGGAGGCAGAGTAGGTACAGATGTAATCCAGTGCCTCCATGTCCATAGGAAGACACAGATATTCTGGACTTCCTTCATCTATGGACACCATCATGTCCTGGGCACGGCATGTGCCTGTGGTGATGATGGCAGTGGTACCATGGCAGTGTGAAGCTGGGTTTAAAAAGCCAGAATGTGAGCCACAGTCTTGACCAGCCTCAGCACATGCATTTTATTCTTTGGGTTGTGCCTATAGGCGTTATGTTAAACCTGAAGCCTGGGTTTGTGGCTTACAGCCTTCCTGTAGGCGCTGCTGGGCGCCTGGCTTTGGAGTGAGCGAACTTGCACTGATTGCTGCTCATTAATGAGCTCATGTTCCTTTGGGGCCACAAAGGAGGTCTGGTGTTCACGTCTAAGTCTCACACAGACCCAAGTGCTTATGAAAACATCATAATAATGCCTCTGATCCTGTGGGGAACTTACATGAGGAAGGCAGAGAGACCAGTACTGGCGCTCCGCCCACCACATGGGAATGGATTTGAAGAAAGTGCAATTTCCAGTAGGAATGTTCATGAGGTTTGCAAAGATGTGCGCCTGTGGTTTTCCTTGGGGCAGAAAGAGGGAAACCCAAGGCAGGGCTCCC
>PVJI01031001.1:0-13553 GCA_004026765.1 Micronycteris hirsuta
GGGCTCAAGGCTCAGCATGCACACGGGCCCTCCGAGGGCTGGGACTCCTGCTTTCTTGAGTCCTAACACATCGCCCTGCCCATCAAATTCATCAAATAAAACCAGGCGCCATGCTCGGGGCTCTTCCGGCGCCCGCCCTCACTGCCCCTTCATCTGTCTGTTTGTTCATATCCTTCAATATCCTTTGTAATAAACCAGTAACACAGGGCGTAGCTTTCTGAGCTCTGTGAGGCTCTCTAGCAAAAATAACCGAACCCGAGGGTGGGCTGTGCAAACGTCCGGTTCCAGCCAGGCTTTCTGAGGAGCACAGGGCACCTCGAATGGAGGCTGGCATCTGCAGTGGGGGCAGCTTTGTGGGACCACGCCCCTGAGCTGTGGGACGCAACGGTACCTCCAGGCAGACGGTGGGAGCACCGAGTGGAATAACAGCACACCCAGCTGGTGTCAGAGCACCGCTCGGTGGGGCTGAAAAACACAGCGATCGCCCGAAGTGCCAGATGTGAGCGCCAGCTCCGATGTCATTGCCGCCTAAGCGGAAAACACTCCACATGCGGAATTCTCTCTCGTGTTACCTGACGCATTCAAACTCAAAGGAGTTCTTAAAATAAGTGAGAGAGACGGGCAACTGAAATCATGGGCCTTTCTCACAAAAGCACAGCAGATGCACAGAAACGGCCACCTGTCCGTCCATTGAACACGCCCACTTGCGTGAACACAGCTCCCGCCGGGAGGGAACGAAAGACGCTAGTCGTTCAGCAGGCCCTGCACCTCTTCGGAATAACGCAGAGAGTTCGGAGTCCAAATGAGGAACAGCTTTGGAGCCACGTATTCAGCAGCCGGGACAGGTCATAGAAAAGGGAGAAATTGGGACAGAGAAGGCCAACTTAGTGTTTTGGGGTTTTTTTATCCTTATCCGAGGTTTTGTTTTTTTTTCTTGCTTTTGAGAGAGAGAGGAAGAGAGAAAGAGAGAGAAACATCGATTGGTTGTCTCCCATACGCACCTCTACCATGGATCCTACAGACCTGACTGAGGATCAAACCCCCAATCCTTCGGTCATAGGACGATGCTCCAAGCCACGAAGCCATGGCGGCCAGGGCCACCTGAGCGTGTATCCATGTGCCAACAGGAAGACCCCGTGGTCCACAAGTCAGGATGCGCAGGGGACTCTGGGAAACAGAACAGCCCTGCACCCCAGAGCGTTGCTTAGAAAACATTCTAGCTTGGGGAACTTCTTCCTGAAAATTTAAGCAATTTTGTATACATTTCATTGGCAATTAATTTAAAGTCTTCCAATCCTGTGAATCCCGTAAGAGAGGGGAGTGAGCTGCATGCAGACACCATGCATGCTGATGAGGCCGGGTATGGGGCGGATGGTTTCATGACAGGACATTGAATGACAAGGAAGTCGGGAGCTAGCAACAGAGATACCCCAACGTGGGACGCACGGTGATACCTCAGAAAGCTGTGACCTGAGAAGTGATTTTTGGAACCCACTTTGAGAAGGTAAATCCCTCCCCCAAAAGCATGCTACGGTGCTCATGTAGAAGCCACGCCTTGGCTTTTGCATTACAGGTGCCAACCAGTGTAAGGCAACAGGAAGTGTGTTTCCAGATCTCACCTAACACCGGAAGGGAAAGGCCCTATCTGAAAAGGTTCTTGGCTCATAATCTCACAGATACACCCAATCAGTGACCCAAGACCTCAAATCAGCCCCCAGGGCCATAATACAAACCAACCAAACAAGAAAGCACCTTTGCTGGCAGAGGGAATCCCCAAACGGCCACTTTCACTGGAACCCCACACCGACCCACCACGAGATCCTCAGACGTCCCTGCGGCAGGTAGACACCTGATCCTCCACGTCTGCTTCCCGGGTCTCGTCTGATGTGACTCCGCCATCACCCCCCGTGCCCACCCAGGAAAAGGGGCTCTGTCCCATGGGCACAGACCGGTCCCTGAGACCTTCATGGTTTAACCAACCTCTCCTTAGTCTCCATGAGGCAACTCCAAGTGTGGGAAGAGCTCCTACGGACAGATAGAGTGGGGGATTTATTGGGATGATGCAATTTTCCATGGACCCTAGAACCTACGGCAAGAGGCCACACCTCTCTCTAAAACAGCCCATTCCACTTAAATCTGGGTAAGTACGATGTCCACCTGATAGTGACAAAGGAGATGCATTGCAAGCCCCTCCCCCACCCCCACAGTTTCAAAAACCGCATGAAAATCCGGTTGTCTGTAAGTCGTTTCTGTCATGAGAGTGAAAAGAATCTCCGTCTCCCTGATGGACTAACCCGCAGGAGGTCTGCTTAGGCAGGCAGTTCTCACAATGTCAGAAACAAAGCTTAGGAAACAGACTTTTCTCGGGAATTAAAGTCCAACTTGTGAGCTGAGTCCCCCCATGTTATTCCCTTCATTGGCCCAAAAGGAGACCAGGGAGAGCACCAATGATCCGGCCTTCTCGCAACCGTCCGACCACCGTCAGAAATAAACTTCCGATGAGCATGTGGGGAGTAACACACTTCTTAGATTTCATAATGATAACTCCGCGTCCAGGAAGCGCTATGCGCCTGCAAAGACGGGTCCGGCAGCTGGCGGCACAGCCCTCGTCCACACCCAGCCGCAGGCCACGCAGTGTGACCGTAAGTGAGAAGAGCCTGGATTACAAAATGCTGACATGCGTGGGTGACCATCTGGGCAGCGCCAAGTGTGACTCTTGCAAATACCAAACCGCCGACGAGAGTCCAGACCGCGCCACGTGCTCCGGCCTGCGCAGGGAGCCGCGCTGGGGTGTCCGCGTGGCCGGCGTGGGGCTCGCTGCCGCCTTCCCTGGCGGGCAGACGTGCAGCCACCCCCTGCCAGCGACGGCGTCAGCCATCCCGGCCTCATCCTGGATGCACAGCGGCACCTGACTTGCAATCAAGTGGGGGAGCGCGGAGAAAGTGCCAGCCAGCGAATCCCAGCGAGGCTGTGATTAGCAAGGCTCCCCAAACAACTGACGGAGGAGAATCAGGGATGGCCAAGCCCCAGATTAACGAGGATTTCGCCAGAGCACGAAATGTCAGACAAAGGCCTGGACCACGCCACAGGGCAATACTGACCAGGTTAAGAACGGCCAGAGCACGTCAAAGCCAAGTCTGTCTCATTTTCCTCCCAGGCCACTGGTGCTCTTAAAAATATGATTGGCTGCTGTGGAATTTCTTTAGGTGCCATTTGACTTGCTCTAATTAAACTTATTATAGTGGACGCAGAGAAGTGCATACGGAGGGCACCACGTGGAGCGTTCTTACTCAGAGTACGGACGCTAATGGTATTTACTAGCCTTCCCGTTCTTTAAAAGCCTGGAGGAGGCAGTGGGCACCTTGAAAGCCATTAACAATGGGATGTGCTATGTCATGATGTGCCTTGTAAGTAAGCTGTGAGAAGAACCACTTCTTTGACAGAAGATTTAAGCAATGAGTCAATAATGTGTTTTTTTTTTATTATTATCACCATCATAAGTAATGGGAATCCCTTCTTTTGCCTCCGTCCTACATGGGTAGGTTTTCTCAGCACATCACCAAGCACAATATCAAAGAAGCTTTAGGGGTATCAGCAGGGATTTAATTGGAAAACATCACTCCTCATTTCTGCCCAGTTTATACAAGAAAGGATGGCCAAGTAGGGAGTGGGGAAGCGGGGGCGGGGTGGAGGTATTCACACAAATCAGCCTTTAGGTCAGCAGCCAGCCAGAGAACCCACAGACCAGTGCAGGACCTTAAAGGGGGGCGTGTGTCATGGGGGGCCCTGCAGAATTACCCCTGGAGACAGTCACTGCACTCCCCAGGCCGTAGCGATGGAGCAGTACCCGCCTCATGCCATAAGCCAACTTCTGAACGCATGGCGCCCCTTCCCCCGCCGGCAACAGGTGTCTGGCTGTGGGCGTGATGAAGCACGCTGAGAATCTGGTCAATTGGAATCAATGCTCTGCTGTTTGTCTCTGTTTGTTTAAAGCAAGACCTCAGCATGCTTACTGCCTGGGTGACCTCAAACGGCTCCAGACCGTGACCCTTCAAACAAGTGACGGGGCGTTCCCATGTCGTGGTCCCTCCCTTATCAGAAAGTACCCTCAAACAATTAAAAAAAACAGGGGCCCTCCTCCCGATCACCCTACAGCCACCCTGAAGGGGTTAAAACAGTACCCAAACACAGGCACACGCTGATTTCCACAGAACAAGATGGCAACCTCCGTGCCCTCAGCAGGAGGTGCCAGGACCCCGGCCGCCCGGCCTGGCCCACATGGGGAACCAGACCACAGGAGCACCTAGGTGGGCCCGGGGACAGGCGAGCTGTGGGCTTGCTGCGGAGGAAGGATGCTGGGATCCTGAGTGAGCAAAGTTGTCCACGCTGAGATGCCCCTGGGTGCACAGTAATCCTCAGGGGACCATGTGCCATCATTACACTCACTGGCAGTCACCCTTGGTGGGGGGGGGGAGGGTCATCTTTCTGAAATCCAGGGCCCTGGTCCCCCGGGGAGGCGGGTGGCCACTGTGGCAGCAGAGGACTGTGCCTGGAGCGGACCCAAAGCTCAGCCAACCCCATAGGTCTTGGCTCTGGGGACCCAAGCCTGAGGCCCTGGGAAAATCAGGCAGGGGTGGCCATGGCCCTTCCCTGGCCCCGTGACCTCCTCTCTCCGTGTTTCCCCCAGCACCCCCCCGGGGGGTGTCCACTTGGAACTCGGACAGAGCCCCCACCTCACCTCCACCCCCCACCGCTGTCCCAGACGACAGCCACATGCCCAAAGCCAAGGAACCCGGAAGCCACAAAGTTGCGATTTGCAAATGAACGCCTGATCCTCTGTACCCCGCAGCTGCCACCAGCGGGGTCGAGTGGGAAGCGGGGGGAGGCGCTCCCGCCGGCAGCACAGGAGTCTCGGTTGGTCACTACCGAAGGATCAGGACTCGCGAGGACAGGACGCGCCCCCTCCCCATGCATCGTTCCCCGCCCCATCCTCCCGGCCCCGCGCCTGGCAGCGCGCACTCACCATCACGTTTCCCTGCATCTTGGCGGTCTTAATCATTGCCTTTTCCTTCATGCTGTCCGAGTATGAACGCGACTCCTGGCCCGGGGAAGAGTAACTTAATCCATCGTCTCGGCAGGGATCCAAGTAGGGACTACACCAGCGGCGGCGACTGCGTGGAGTTGGCTTTTGAACAGAAAATGCTTCCCAGTCTCCGGCTCGCCCACCTGCGCCCGCCCTGCTCTCTCCTCTCCCAGGCGGATCACAATAGCAATCAACTCTTTTGGGCGGCAGCCGAGAAAGAAAAATAAAAGCCGGAGTGGAGAGGAGGGTGTGGGCTTCCAGCTGCTTTAAACAAAAGCGGGAGCCGGGGAGGAGCGCTGGCCGTGGGACTGGCTCCCACAGCCTGCGTGTCAGGCTGGCTCGCAGTCGGCGCTTTGCCCAAGACAGCTGCGCGACGCGCGCGCGGGGCGCACTGAGGACGCGGGGCGGCGCAGCGGCTCAGGGGCTCCTCCGGCAGGCAGCGCGGGGATCAGCGGTCCCCGCACTTGTCCCTGAGGGTGGGGGCCCGGGCGTGGTGGTGGCGAAGCCGGGGGCGGGCGGAAGGGGCATGTGTGTGTGTGCGCGTGCGCGCGCGCGTACACGTGTGTGCTCTGCCTGGACTGGGCTGGACCAGAAAGGCTCGGGGGCATAGAGGTTAAGGACGCCCCAATTGTTTGGGGAGAGCTGGGAGTCCCCGGGCAAACATCTGCTCTGAGGCAGAGGCCCCCTCCCCGTGTCCTCGTGGGGCCGGTGTGCCTGGAGCACGTCCACTGGGTTTTACAAACACGTAGCACCGTAATTTCCGCGCTGGAGTCACCCCCTCATGCCCGGGGGTGACTTGGATCGCACCAAAGGGGCGGGGGAGGCAGGGGGAGCCAGGCGCGCGGTTCTCCTCTGAAGCCAGCGTGGCGAAGCCGAGGGGGGACGCGGACAGCCGCGGGGATGGCACCGTATAAATATGTTGTTTGTTTCGGGTTACTAGGGGGCACACGTCGCGTCTCTATGGTGGCGCCCGACTTTGCACCGGAATCTGCGGCTGCGGCAGCTCCGCCACACCCACACCTTGCTGGACAGCTCCCGCGCCGGCTGGCACGCCGCCCTTGACGATGCACCTGGCTTCCCAGGCTCCACGTCCCTCCGGTCCTCCGCCCCAGCCGGCCCCTACACTCGTGCCTTTGTTTCTGTGGATCAGATCCTGCTTCCTCCACTCCGGCCGGGCGGCAAGAGGTTGGCAAGGACCCGTAGCCACCGGGGCTTTTGTCCCCGGCCCGAACCAGCTCTGATTCCTGGACCGAACCTCCGCCTCAAGCGGCGAGTGGCCCAGAGACCACGCCCTGGGCTCCCCGATCGCCAGCCCTAGGCGCTCCAGGGATTAATCAGTCACAACCACCGGTTTGCTCCAGGACCACACAGGGACGCGCGCTCCTGAGAGCGCGCACGCAGAGGACCGTCAAATTCCAGCGCTGACCAACCCAGGCGGCTGGAGGAGCCTGGAGAGGAGGTCTCCCCGAGCGGCTTCCCTCCCCCGAGGCCCCGGGCGCTCGGAAACCGGACCTCGGAGCTGCTTCAAAGGGCACAGGCGCAACAGGCTTGAGTGAGTGAGTGAGTGAGTGAGTGAGTGAGTGAGTGTGTGTGTGTGTGTGTGTGTGTGTGTGAGTGTGTGTGTGTGTGTGTGTGTGTCCTCCGCTGGGGTACCGTGAGAGCCTGGGAAGCTGGGAGGGGTTTGAAAAACCTTTCTATTTTTTTCACATTCACAAAAAAATCACGTGCAAGAATGAGTAAGAGGCCAGTTTTGAACTTGTGCCAAAACAGCAAATTCGGAGCGAGTACAACGATAATCGTAGGTCAATTAATTACCCACAGTGCTACCCGTGTGCATATATTACACATTATATGCATATGTATATATGTATATATGACATAAATCCACAACATACGGATACCTAAGCACACACAAACAGTTGGTGTACAGGTGAAAACTACTTGTAACTGGTGATTTGTCTTAAGAGGTAAGATGAAGAAATAGGTGAACACAGTCCAATGCTGGAAAAGCAGCTTTTGAAGGACCATGAATTTGGTTTGCTTAGAACATGACCAGTGGCCCTGGCTGGTGTAGCTCAGTGGATTGAGCGCCAGCCTGCGAACCAAACGGTCACAGTTCGGTTCCCAGTCAGAGCACATGCCTGGGTTGCAGGCAATTCCCCAGTAGGGGGCGCGCAAGAGACAACCACACATTGACGTTTCTTTCTCCCTCCCTTCCCCCTCTAAAATAAATAAATAAAATCTTTTTTCAAAAAAGAAAAGAAAGTGGCAGGTAGATGAGTCTTCGACTTAGCAGCGCATCCTCCTCCCGTGATGGGGTTCCTCAGAGCAACTTCTCTGTGGCCATGCACCGGCGTGTATCACAGGTCACCCTTGCATGAGGGACTAAAACGCAGCCTCCTGCGGACCCAAAACACCGCCACTCGAAATTCGGGTTTGAAGCAGCTTCAAGCTGTTCTTTCTCTTCTCCATTCAAGGAGGCCATTGTTCGTTTGCAATCTTCTTCCATTTCTTACCCTCCAAGGCCGGGCACTTAGAACTGCCTCCCCACCACCGGCCCTCCCCATCCCCCCCCCATCGCCACAGGATGAAGGGGGGAGGGGAACCCACGCAGTTTTAACCTGCTGTGTCTATGGCTTCCTTTACTTATCTCTGCAAATGGCCCATGGAATGATACGGACTAACCCCTGAGTTAACACAGAACTGTTAGTACACTGAGTATTTTACAGCCAACTATCTCTGCCTGAGGTGGCAGTGTGTCCCAGGCCCCGCCCGGTCGCTGGCAGAAAGGCCTGCAGGAGTGACGGGGCTGCAGGCAGGAGTAAGGAGGGAGTACTCTATGGAAAAACAGAGCAAAGCAACTCTGAACACTCACACTCACCCTGTGCAATGTGGCTGCCTTCGGCCGTTGACTTCCAGAATACTGGGAAGTCTTTTTTTTCTTCTTCTTCTGTCCTCCTGCCCCAGCCTTAATTTATGTATTTATCGTGGCCTCCAGAGGCTCTCCTGACTCAGGGAGCTGGGACTGGACTTAGGGCCTTTAGCAAAAGGTTCGGTTTCACATTTGACGCCAGGTGATATTTACAACATGAGAGCAGGTCCGTCACATCATTTTTACCTGGGCCCTTCCCTTGTTCCTTGAAGTTTAACTTTACCTCAGTGAATTCCACCGTCAGGAAACCCAACACGAGGCATCCGCAATTTATAAACGTGAAGGCCAAGGTGGGTGTGATTGTCAGTCAGTGTTCTCCAGACACACGGAACCAAGGGGATGGAAATGGGTCTGTTTCCCCAGGAACTGGCTCACATGAATTTGGAGGCTGACCATGTGACATCAGAAAGCCAGAGGCCCAGAGAGTCCGTGTTGTGAGTTCCAGTCAACAGACTCAAGACCCAAGAAGAACCAATGTTGCCCTCTGAGGTGGAAGGCAGAAAAAATCTGACACCCCCAAAGCAGACAGGCAGGAGCTCCCCCTTACTCTGCCATTTTATTCTTTTTAAAAATATTTACTTATTTATTTATCTTTATAGAGGGGAAGGGAGGGAGAAAGAGAGGGAGAGAAACATCAATGTGTGGTTGCCTCTCGCATGCCCCCTACTGAGGACCTGGCCCACAACCCAGGCACGTGCCCTGACTGGGAATCGAACCAGGGACCCTTTGGTTCACAGGCCAGTGCTCAATCCACTGAGCCACACCAGCCAGGGTGCCATTTTATTCTGTTCATATCTTCAACTGATTGGGTGAGGCTCACCCACACAACGGAGGGCAATCTGCTCCACTTAGTCTACTGATTCCAATGTGAATCTCATCCAGAAGCCCCTCCCAGACATGCCCAGAACAATGTTTGACCAACGACCTGTGCTCCCCGTGGCCAAGTCGAGCCAACTCATAAAATGAATCATCACAGAGAGAAAAAAGTGATTTATGGATAATTTTCACCTCTAATCTGCCCTCCCGAGACACAGAGGCAGGGCGATGCGGGAGCTCCTACATGCATTCTGCGCATAGAGAGCAAGGGGACAGACGGAGTGGCGGGTGGTTTGCGTGATACAAACCTCGGGAGTCCAACCCCCTCTTGGTTTGCATCTGGCGCATCCCTCAGCTGTGCCTGCAGGACCATGCATCTGCATGGGACCCAGAGACTAGGAAAGAAATGATCACCTCGGTGACAATGTCACATTCAAGTGGCTATATGGGCCCCTGCAGCACTGCTCTTTCTCGTAGCTGGAATGGCACTTATAATAACTTATTAAACTATTTATTTACGTTTCTGCCTCCCCGTTCCACATGGAGGGCAGGGGAGGCGTGCTTTGCTTTCCTTCCTTGAGCTCTCAAGCTGTGAGTGAAAAAGACTAGGTTGTTCAGGATGTGTTTCCAACAAATAAAACAGGGAATGAGGCGGCCTGTGCGAACTCTCTCCCACCGCTCTCTCAACCGAGAATTGAGACCACACAATTTAAAGTAAATCTCTTTTTACGCCGAGGCACATCGCTCCATTGATGAAAACTGTATCCGAGGTCTGCCACGTGCATCCCTGGACCACCCTCCAGGGCTCATGAGAGGGTCTCTGTCTTCGGCACGGGTTCCCTTTGCCACAGGAGACCAAGACGCAAGGACATGCAGTTCACGTTCCTTCACCTACTGAAATCCCACATGTCTCAGGAATGAGATCATTCCTACCCAATCCTTTATTTTTTTTATTGTTGTTCAAGTATAATTGTTTCCATTTTCCTGCCAACACTTTCCCCCACCCCACCCACCCTCACCTCCATCATCCCTACCCCCACCCACCACCCCATCTTTGTCCCTGGGTCCTTTACACACATTCCTTGATAACCCTTCCCTTTCTTTCCCCTATTACCCGCCTTCCCTCTCCCCTCTGATCACTGTCAGTTTGTTCTCTATTTCCATGTCTCTGGTTCTGTATTGCTCAAATGTTTGTTTTGCTGATTAGGTTCCACTTATAGGTGAGGTCATATGGTATTTGTCCCTCACCACCTGGCTTATTTCACTTAGCATAATGCTCTCCAGTTCCATCCATGCTGTTGCAAAGGGTAGGAGCTCCTTCTTCCTTTCTGCTGCATAGAATTCCATTGTGTAAATGTACCACAGTTTTTGAGCCACTCGCTTACTGATGGGCACTTAGGTTGCTTCCAGCCCTTGGTTATTGTAAATTGTGCTGCTATGAACATTGGGTGCATAGGATCTTTTGAATTGGTGTTTCAGGGTTCTTAGGGTATAGTCCCAGCAGTGGGATTGCTGCCTGCCCCATCCTTTATGTTAGACCGGCCGCAGTGGGCTTCTGTCCCGGGTAACAGACTGCTGTGGACCAAGTGCGGACACATCAGGGGCCCTTTTCTCTCCATGTACCTGTCTCTTGAACATGAACAAGTGTGTTGTGCTCCATGCAGAGTTCACAGGGGAAGGAACAAGGGATGGGGACCTGGCTGTGACCCACTGCCATGCCTCGCCCCTCCCACACATGAGGCGGACCCTCAGTGGTTCGACCACCGAGCCAACGGTGCCTCACTGTGACTGGTCCGGCGACCCTCCTGCCTCATGCCGTGTTTGGTTGGTACTGAGCACCTTCTTCGGGAGACATGAGGAGCACTAAACTATTGACAGACAGCGCTTTTTACACAGAAGGCCGTCTATGTAAAAAGCTTTGTAAATGAGCCAGCTATTGGACAAGCTGTTGTCTCCTTTGAGGGCCTTTTCTCTAAAGAGTCACTACCGCCCGCTGTCCTTTTGGTTATGCCATCTGTCTAGAGTTCAATTTTTTTTTAAATCCTGGTGCACCCATTTTATTTTGTAATCATTTTTAATTCTCATTCTATTACCATTGTCCTAATTTTTCCCCCTTTGCCCTCCTCCGCCCCTCCCGCCCTCCGCTCCCACAGTCAATTCCCACGCTGTTGTCCATGGGTCAGTCACACATGAACATGTCAAGTTCAATGTTAAAACACTGTCCTATGAAACCAGTTTCGTGACGTTGGCAAGCTCACTCCTCCTTACACGGCTACGGTGTTCCTCTTGGCGACTTCACTTCCCTTTGCCTCCATGCTGGGTGGACACACCTGCTTTACCTGACTGGGGTGGGCCTCTGCCGTGTGGGTGATGGGTCCGCTGTGGCTGTCTCGCCCGCTCACCACGCTGGGCACAGGCCTCCCTGCAGAGGCTCCGGGCATGTCCTGTCTCCTCCGACTCTGCTCCTGGTTTCTCACTTCCCCAACTGCCGCTCACTCCTCACCAAGACTTCCTTCTGAATCCCATGTGACGCTGCAGTTTTGGGAACACTATGTATCTTTTGGGTAAGCTAGATGCATTCAAATATAATGGTATGTATGGATAATCAATTACCATTTATTTCTATTGAGCCATTAGACAGATGTGTCTTACTTACAAGGTGTAGCCATGCAGAGAGTTTGAATTTTGAAACCAAATTGTGTTAACCATAATTTTCAATATTTTTAAAGCAAGGCCTGCATGGTTATGCATATAAACTATAAATACACTTACGGTTTGTGATAACCATTATTAATAATAATATTAGTCTCACCGCCTTGAGTTTATGTAATTTTTTCTTCTAATATGGAAAATTAATTAACCAAAAAGTTTCTAATTGTGTGCATATGATTTAAAAAGAAGCATTATCTGTGATAACTGAGTAGGAACATTTAGCAAATGGTAACATAGCTGGAGAGACATAATTTCCATGTCTAATATGGGTAAGAATAATACAAATGCAATTTTGTAACACCTGCTACTTACTAAGCATCTCAGTGATGCTTTTAAAAATTACCATTTCCTGCATAATTAAAACAGGGGAGTGTGGGCACAGAACCCCCACGCACCTCTCCCCGCTTTGTTTGCGAGTGAGGTGTGCCTTTCCGCGTCGACCTGCCCGAGGTGACACTGTTGGCTCTGTCAGGGTGACAAAAGACAACTCAGACGGAACTTTCCCTAAAGAGCTTAGAAGCCAGGGAAGCAATGACAAGGGTGTGGCTTACAGGACGAGAAGCGCCCGCCAGACAGGACGTAGGAGGTGCACTCACACCAGGAAGTGGAGAAAAGTTGAGTGAAAGGACATTTTTTCCCAGGTGTAGGCAAGGCTGGGTGAGGAAAACCAACCAAGGACAGCACCATCCCCATGGCTAGTGACGGGGGCACCATTGCCCAACAGGGGCTGGAAGGAGCTGGGGGCAGGGAGGCGGGGACCACGCCCCAGGAAGGCCTGGGGATGACACGCCCCCTGTCCCACCTCCACCCCTTGCAGGGGTCCCCACTGACCCAATGCGGTCTGAAGCCATGGGACAAGGACACCCGCCATCAAGGTGTGGGACACTGAGCTGGGGGGAGAATGAGGAGGCATCAGGCGGGCAGGATGGGGGCCTGTGTGCAGCCCCACACCCCTCGGCACAGGGGAGATTCCCCAGGGCCCTAAGGACGTGAAACCTCATCCTTCTCGGGTCACTCCTTTGGGCTGAAACAGCGGCCCACGTTTAACCATCTCCCCGCGCTGGAGCGGGGGGCCATCTTTGGGCTTCCCGGCAGAGCAGCGATGGCCTGTGCCATGACGGCGGTGACAGTGACAACAGCCTGTGTCCTGTGGTCACTGTGTAGCAGGCAGGCCCCGCGCTTCCACACACCACGCTGCTTGGCACAGTGCCGGCGGGAAGCAGCCACGTCGCTCGTGGGCACAAACCCAGTGATGGCGTGGTTTTCTCGGACGCGCTGCCCAGTCCAGCTCACGACACAGGTCCAGCCCTGGCACCTCACGCACGTGTTCCCGCTCATCCCTTGTGCAGCTCCCAGGTCTTCACCCATGTCACGGACGTGTGACACCTGGCCTTGTCACATTCCCTTGGATGCCAGCCTCCCGGATCCTTGTCTGGCTCCCGCTCTGAGTCAAGGCTGAGGTACAGTCCTGAATCAGGTCAAGCCTGCCTCAGTCAGCGTGGGCCGCAGTGACAAAAAGCCACAGAGTGGGTGGCGTCTAAACAAGAGAGACTTCTTTCCTCCATGTCTGGGGATCGGGAGGCTGAGGCCGGGCGCCGGCAGAGTCCGTCTCTGGGCAACCTGCCTCCAGGTCTCAGGCGGCCAGCCAAGGCCTCAGCTTCTCCTTGTCCTCACGTGGTGGACACTGGGCAAGCTCTCCTGACTCTTTTTCTTTTAATCCTCACCTGAGGATATGTTTTATTGATTTTAGAGGGAGAGGAAGGCAGGAGGAGAGAGACAGAGAGAGAGAGAGAAACATCGATTGCTTGCCACCCCTACACATCCTGACCAGGGATCGAACCTGCGACCTTTTGGTGCAAGGGATGATGCTCCAACCAACTGAGCACCCAGTCAGGGCTCTCCTGACTCTTACAGGAGCACAAATGTCATTCTTACTGGCCCCGCCCTCAACACCGAGCCCCTCCCACAGGCTCCACCCCCATCACCGAGCCCCTCCCACAGGCTCCACCC
>PVJI01031002.1:0-13551 GCA_004026765.1 Micronycteris hirsuta
CGATAAAAGAAAGAGCCCCTTCTTCAGTAGAGGTTTTATACTGTGTTCTTGGTGGGAAGTCACTTAGCTTCTCCTCTCTGAAGCCCCAAGTAAAATTTTTATTTTGGAGAAGTCAGAAAAAGCTATTCAAACCCCATATTCAAACAAGCTTCAGTGTGCCTCATTAAACAATGAGGTCTGCAGAAATGACTCCCTCCCTTTTTTATGTCTGCAAACAACTCAGACCCAAATGTACGCCTCAACTCTGACCATCATTTCGTGCGTGTGGCGCAATTGGCATCCAATTTTCCCCTGAAATCTACTTCCTCTTCTAATTTACATGTTTCTGAACTCTAATTTTACTCAAATTTACATTTTACCATTTTCTTCTGAACCACCAAGAATTTATTGATGATATAAAGCGGTGTATAAAACAGAAGTAAGATGGTGTAAAAACGCATAAAGTTGGAATTGCACACACGATTTGTCTACAAAGTATCGATGCGTTACCATATTTACATAGTGCTCGGCACTTTTATATTTATGATGCAACATTGACATTCCCCTTAATCCTTGAATTTCAACATGAAACAGCTAAGATTGCCTGAGGTTCCCCGCTAATGAACTAAGCTTCCCAGGGAACTAGCAACCTGCCCACCGCTGCATCCAGAGCATGCTGGAATTTACACAAAGCCAAGGGCTCACACCAAGTTCTTCACACGGTGGCACTCTGTTCTCTCGGCCCCACAAGTGGAATGTCGTTTCCTGAAAAGTGTTCATATTTCCATTTTTTCTTTCAATGATTAATAAGCAGGTAGCTATCTCCTGTCTACACTCACCTATCAATAAACTCTTCTTTGTATTTCTTTCTCTGTATGAACAACTCCTGTTTCTCTGCCTATGTTTTAAATGCCTTTGTATTTCTGGCACTTGATGCATTTTGCATCAACATCATACAAATAGATCTGCAAACAGGCTCCCTATACGCCAATATGACTTGCTGATTTTTACAGAAATATCTGGAGAAAGAATGAGAGGGCTTAGGAAAGAAAATGTCCCCCATGCCCAGGTATATATAAATAGACACCAATAGGCAATGACAGTGTCCTTTCCTTTTGTTGACATTTAAAGGACGCTCTTTCTTTCAGTGACCCCCTCAAGGCTTCCAGCCCACAGTTTCAGGGACCTTGATCAAAAGATGTTATCTTGTTGTGCTGACTGACAAAAATAGCAGCATCACATATAAAATCGGCAGCACAAAACGCGCTCAACCTCAAAGGCACAATAAATCCAGAGCATTTTTAATATTTCAAATCCCAAAACAATATTTTCATTTCAGGCTTGAAGCATCTATTTTTTTCTAGCTCCTGGTTTAGCACGTCTTCTCACAGCTCATACAAGCTGTCTTTGTCACTGCCCCACGGGGTCATGAAGCCGGGGCGATCAGAAGCGCTCCACGGCTGTTCATTCCGAATGCCTGCGGAGAAGGGGCTGCTGGCTGGAGGGTGAGTTCTTGCACTTGACCGTGGAAAATGGTTATGGGAAGAAGTGGGAAGTGGGGGCGGGACAGCGGAGACAAAAGAGAAGACAAAGCACACACAAAAATTAATACCAGAAACGAGAGCTGGAAGGAGGATATATTCTGTCCTCAGTCAGCTGCATAGGCTGAGACCCCAACGGTTTTCAAGAGGGCCGCAAAGTCCCAGGGCTCATTTGTGAGTCAAAGCCGGCCTGCCTTGTAGCCCTGACCAAGCTCATTACCCAGCACGCTGCTGTAACAGAAAGAGTTAACTTGCCACAGAGATTAAAACATGAAAATTCAAGTGTTGCCATCATTATGATAATTGAAGGTTCATGGTGTAATTAACATTTTATCCAAAACACCATTGTTGAGTGATAAGTCATTGTAAGACTGCATTAAACCAACTAGATTTTTAAATGAAGAGAAATTTTATTCCCAATGAGAAAGGTCTCTATAATGAACAGCAGTTGAGAGCTACACCATAAATATCTCTGCGTAAAGCAAAGACACAACATAAAACACTAAGTACGAGCCAAGGAAATACCACGATAATCAGAAATGCAAAAGTGAGAAAGCAATTCAGCAGGTGGGAAAAATATAATAAAGGTGTTATAATTAAAATGTCTTGACGTCAGCATCGTGAACTTTGGTTCATTCTCACACTCGTGTTTTTCCATTAGTGGACGTTAGTTCACGTGTCATATTCTTATCATCACTAATGAAAAAAGAATCATACCAAAAGGAAAGGAGAGCAGAAGAGCTTTATTTTGGGAACAAAATTGTTTCTGAAATGAGAATCAAACCCCACGTGACCACATTGCAATGGAAGGACGTGTAATGTTTCTGCAAATGTGCAAAAGGTGGAAGTCTATGGAACCTTTAGTCACGGGAGACTCTCTTTAGGCTTCTGCACTTTTGAATGTGCGTGACAATAGAAGCTCAAAGAATGAAAATTAAGCAATGAATGAACAGCGTTGCATTGTGGAAAACCTTATTACCCAGGAAAATGAAAATTTGTACTGAAAAATCCAATATCACACCGAGTTTAATAAAGGCAGCAATCACCCCAACTTAGCAATAAAGAAATCTCATAAAATGATGAATTGACAATACACAATAGTTGTTAGCTACTTACACACAAGAAAAACTTCTGGGAAGGTAAGATATTTATATTCCTTGATATTAATAATAATAGCAGGAAAAGCATTTAGTTTATGGTTAGCATATCGATCCCCCTGCTAGAAAACATGAAGGACTTTGTGTAAGCGTAGTTCCGCTTGTGTAACAACCAATTATCGAGTGCTCACTGACTACACGATGATAAACATGCAATGACAGGTGTCATTTGGTCCCTGGGTGACATCCTTGGCATAGAGAAAGCGCTAGACAAATGGTAGGCTTTCCTCATCACTTCTGCTGGGGCTAGCAGGATTCCCTGCTCAATAGAACAACGAGAACAAACAAGTGTACACGCTCGCTGTACGTGACAGAAAGTGCCTCCTGTGAAAATGGGGCAATATCATTGTGTTGTGTTGTACTAATGTGCTGAGTCTCCAAGTAACCCAGGAGGGGAATCCTCTGTGTTCTCAAAACAGAAGGATCGCGGTAAGTTTTCTTATTGTGACTACAGAGTCCTGAAGTTAGAGCAGATGTTCGAGCACAGTAAAAATTATGAAGTCAGCAGACAGCGCTCTGCCCTTTCTGTTCTCTTCCCTCCTCATTGACTCCCACAGATTTAACTGCACACTGTCTGCAGGTGCTGCCCACACGTGGCTCCAGTCCTGTCCCTGAGTTTCTCTGGGTTCCAGGGCCCAGCCACATCTGCGTGTCAGCCTGCACCGCACCTCCTGCTTTCTTTGTCTAAACAGAACATGCCTCCTGGCCCCCGTTTTCTGCAAGCCCTCATTCAAGTCACAGTGTCCCCACCCAAGCTGTCATTCAAGCTGAAACCTTGCCCTTCCTGCAACTCCAGTTTCTGCTTCAAGCTCCAGACCCAATCCACCAGCAGATCCGGAAGGCTGTTCTTCATGTTACTTACAGAATGACTCAAACTTTCTTCTTTCACCATTTTTGATAAAATACATTCTTCTTGGGCTACCCCCTTTTCATCTAAATTAAACATTTGGTGTCATAAAGTTGTTCGTAATTTCCTCTTATATTATCGAATATTCGTCATTTCTGTAGGGTTGGTAGTGATGTCATTTCGAAGTTCCTAACATTGGTCGTTTGTTCTGTCAACTTTTTGATCAGTCTTACTATGGGTTAATCAATTTTATTAGCCTATTTAAAAATCCATTTTTTTTTGTTTTTCTCTATTGTAATGTTTTTATTTCATATTTCATGATATATTTATCTCATTTTCATTCTTTTCTGTGTATGTGCTTTGAACTTAATTTTTTGTTTTTTCACTAACTTCTTGGGACAGATACACAGGTCACTGATTTTCAACTTTCTTCTCTTCTAATAAATTAAGGAAATAAATTCCTGTCCAAATGAAGTTTTGGCTAAAGATTACAAGTTTTGAGGTGTCATTTTTATGATCTTTTGGTTCTAAATATTTTCTAATTTTCACTGCATTTTCTAGAATTATTTATAAAAAACATTTGAATATTTCCTAGGTAGTATTTTTTTTTTTTTGGTCTAGCTTACTTCATTGTGATCAACAAACATATTCTGCAAGATTTTAATTGTTTAAAATCTGCTGACTTGCTTTATGGCCCTAACCGTGGTCAATGGGGTTAAATAATGTATGAATATCCAAAAGGGGCATGTATCCCAGTTGCTGGGTGGAGTGTTTTATGTATCACTTCATAGAACAGTAGTGTTGCTAATCAAGACATTGAGTGCTTTTGTAGCCTTTCCGATATTTTACCTGCTGTGTTACTGCTTTCTGAGACAAGTGTGGGTTTGTATATTTCTCCTTTCATTTTGGTCAATTAGGGTTTTATATATGTATGTTTATATAGTTATTTGAACTGTGTAATTAGGTTTTAGAAGTCCAATACACTATCCTTTGTGCTACGCAGTAGTTAGGTTTATTTTAATTAAGAATTGTTAAATATTACTGGTTGAATTATCATTTAATCATGATGAAATGTCAGTTTTTATCTCCAGTAATGCTTGTTGACTTAATACTCAATCTAACATTGGTGTATGCCTATTAGCTATCTTTAATTAGGGTCCCCTGAATATGTTTCTCTGTCCTTACATTTTTAACCTTTCTGGTTTCTTCTCATTAAAATACATCTCTAGTAAACAGCATACAGTTGGACTTTACCCAGTGTAACAGTTTTTGAACCTGTTTATATGTAAAATAATGCATCATATAATTGTGTTTTCACCTGCGTTCTTACTGTTTTCTATTTGTATCCATTCCTTGCCCACTAGCTGACCATGTGGGACATGTGACTTCCCCGGTCGGGGCCCCAGGGGAAGAATGGCATGGAGAGTTGTAACTTGACTCTCACATTCTTTCACCTGGAAGTGACCTGTCACTTCTGATTACATGTCATTGGACAAAGGCAGTCACGTGTCCATGCTGAAACTGACGGAAGCCAGAGCAGGCAATTTTCTGTTTTCCCGGGAGGAGCGACCAGCCACACACGGGGAACACTAATAATGCCTCACACACACTACATAAATGTTTAAAACTTCTGTATGTCAGAGAGCACTATAAACAGCATTAAAAGTCAAGTGACAATTGGGTGGAACCTATCCAGGATATAAGATGAAATTCCTCTTTCATTTCAAATAGATTCAACTACTTAAATAGCTATAGAACCATTCCGATTTCTTCTTGTGCCAGGTTCAGGGAACTGCATTTTTCTTTAACTTTCTCCATTTCATCTAAAGTGAGAAATTTGTTGTCATAGATTTCAGACATTTTGGTATTCAAAGTATTTTTCCCTCCTCCCATACCTCTGCTTAGAAAGTTATGTGAGCACTCGCGCAACACGAGGGGTAAATCGGAGGATCCCACCACACAATAGGAATCAAGAAACATATATTAAACAAGAATATGATAACATATTGACATAGTGTTAAAATACATCAATCGCACCCCTTGTCGGTGAAGGTTTGGAGAGACGGGCGTTCTCCTACATACACCCAATGAGAGAGTACACAGTTTAACATGCACACACCCTGTCAACCAGGGACGCCGCCTCTAGACAGGAGAAGAGCATGCACACGGAGAAATGTACCATGAAGCCATGCACATCGACCTCAAAATCGATCCAAGACACATAGCCAGGTTAAAAAGAAGTTGCGTGGTAATATTTAGAGTGGCCTACTTGTGTTCACATTTCGCTCTCAAGTGAAACAAAATCATACAAGCTGCTCTGTGTACAGCTACGTGTCACATAAATGTATAGAATATGGTCTCACAGGACCAGCCACAGGGTATTATTACCAGAGTGGTGAATTGAATTGAAATGTTCACTTTATTGATGTTGTTTCAACATTTCACAAAAATTCAGTAGTTTTTGAATACGTGTAATAATATGCTAAATATTAAATAACAACACTCTAAGGTAACATTCTCAATAATAATCACATCATTTTCATGTTTATAGAATTATTTATACTGTAAGTGTTTTCTTTTTTAAAAAATGACTTCCTCTTCTTTTCAGATGTTATTTTATTTATTTTTAGAGAGAGTGGAAGGGAGGGAGCGAGAGAGGGAGAGAAACAGTAATGTGTGGCTGCCTCTCGTGCACCCCCTACTGGGGACCTGGCCTGCAACCCAGGCATGTGCCCTGACTGGGAATTGAACTGGCAACCCTTCGGTTTGCAGGCTGGCACTCAATCCACTCAGCTACACCAGCCAGGGATATACTCTAAGTATTTTCAGGTGATCATTCATGTTCTGTCAAAGTAATATGTGCACATAGTAATAAATCAAGTAGTAGAGAAAGGCTCCCTCCCGGTAGCTTACCATTCTAATGACTAATGTCATTCATCAATGACATGCTCTTTCCTCTTTCCCTTTCAAATCTCTTAGATTTAGCACAAAACACTAAGGAATATATTTATACATTTATTTCCCAACTTTAACAATATTTTTGATACCCCATGATAAGAGTAAAACTATTGCTCACTATACTGATTCATACTATGTCTTTTTATAAAATTGCATAGTTATAATTGCATTAACTTTTGTATTACTTACTTGAGTAGCCTTAAATAACATTTTTAAATATTTCCCATTCCATCAATTTTCGGCACCACCAGTCAACTTTCACTCTGGAAGCTGAGAACACTGGCGTCCTCACTATATTCTTTCTACTTTCCGTCTGCCCTCTGCACAACTGGATTCCCATGCTTTTGGAATTAAGAACATGGGTGTTTGGTCTGCAAAAACAATCAAACCTTCCATGCTTTTTCATAGGTTGATTCTGAAACCTTAAAGACCAAGAAGCAGAATTACATTATGATGGCTATATACTCACTATTCAGGGCACTTTGCCTGTGAAAATTGCGTTTTCTTTTCCACATTCCAGTGCTATGATCTGGGACGCTCAGAAGACAACTAAGCTCCTAGCACCAATGCCACGTGAATTCTCCTCTTGTTGACCTTCATCGGCGACTTGCTATCGAGACACCACTTAGTTGGCTTTGTACTGGACCTCAGCTTTGAGCTGGCTCTTTGTGTCTTCCTAGAGCTTGGCGTTGCTTTAACTTCTCTGTCCTCTGAATCCTACCATTTAGTGAGTGGAGTCCTCTCGCCTTTCTCCCCAGAGACGTCTACCTTCTCGCTCCAGTCTGAGCTCTGGCAGCACCATGAGCTGCTGCTCTGGAAACTCCCCCACTGACTCATCTGGGTGGGCCAGTCTCTCCCAGATCCCATGCCCACCCCCATAATTTACTTCTCATTTCGTTGGAATACTTAGCTTTCTAAGCAAAGGCATGGTGAGGGGTAAAAGGTTTGAGAACTCAAATACTGGAAATTATGTTTTCTTGTCCTCACACTTGATTGATAACCTTTGCTCTGTTTGAAATCTGGGTTCCAAATAATTTCTCCTCAGAATTTTGAAGGCATCCCTCTAATATCTTCTAGCATTGAATTTTGGAGAGATAAATGTCGGTTATCAGTCTGATCCCCATTTCTTTGTAGGTAACCTGATTGGTTTTCCTTATTTTTATTCCTAAGGTTTTAGAACTTCCCCTTATCCTTGCTATTCTAAAAATCTTGGGGACAAGTTTGGTCTGGGTTTTTTGTTTGTTTGTTTGGGTTTTGCTTTTACTTTCTTTATCCTCTGGACTCTCTCAGTGTAAAGATTTGGATCCTTATCCTGCACAAAGACACACTTACTACTATTTTTTATTTCTTTGCAAATGTGCTCTGATCCACTGTCCCTTTTCTCTCACTTTGAAATCCTTGTAGTCAGATGCTGCATCTCCTAATCCTTCAGGTGCCTGAGGAGAGACAACCTACAGCTCCCTTTTTCTCTGTCTTGAGAACAAAAAAAAACGGATCAGTTCAACAGGAAAACAAGACGACACTGGCCAGTGGACTCCTGAGGACCCTTCTTCCTAGCAAGACCGGGGAGATTCCACTGTTACCAAGTCACACAAATGTCCCCTTGCTGTGTGCATTGGTACCTGACACACGAGGAGACAGCCCACCTGGGCCACAGCATGACCACCAACAGGCGGACCACCCACACCTGGCCCAGACTCCGGACAATGAGGGCTGGGAGTCCGTGCACACTCTGTTCCTTCTCTCACTGCCAAATCCCCACCCGCCAATCAATTCTACTTCCCGTTTGCACTGCATTATGGTATAACATTTTCATTTTTTATCTTGTTGTCCTACATTGTGGAGAGCTACTCAAATTAACTTTTTAATTTCTATGAACTGTTTCTTGTTCTTGAATTATTCATTTCCCATACTATTCTATTCTTTCTACATTGATTGGAATATTTCCACACCTTTCTCTAAATCTAGTAATGAAAGAAATGCTTTCAGTTTAGGGTATTTTAGCTCCCTTGGGTTCTCTGCATGATTTCTGTCTCCCCAGTGCCAACTTCAGTGTTTCTGGTCTTCATTTTCCTCTGTCATGCTCTTGGGTCCCCTCCTACGTCCACTGAACCCTAAAGGCCCCCAGGGGCTTCCTCCACTGATTTGGACAGAGGCCCCTTCCACTTGAGCTCTTTCTTGTGAGAGAGGATTCAGATGGGAGCTCCATGGGAACCCAGGCTGCTGGCTGTGGAGCTGCATGTCAGACAGAACTTGTGCTGAAGGATGAAGGATAAAGATTAGTACCAGAAAATGGTACTAATAATAATAAACAAAGATACACTCATGACATCACTATCTGGCCATGCATGGCCCAGAGGTCCCCATGGACTAGTGGACCACACCCAGGGGTGAGCAGGGCTGAAACCATTCCACCAGCGGAGCCATCTAAGCTGGGGGATGCTATTCCATGGGCGCCAGGGGGGTTCTACCTCCACCCAGGAGAGCTTGTTCTAATTTAATCAAAATGTTTTATAGACTTGCTCTTGGAGCTACACAGGCTTGCTGGGATGTTAGGGAATAAATGACAGCGATGTGAATTAAGACTCAAATCCCAAAAGCAGCCAAAAGATAAAGTGGATCTCTAATCACAGAAAATAAATTTATATCAACTGTTTCTTCTCTTTATTTTGCATATGACTAAATTTCTTTCTTTCCCATGTAAAATGAGGCCTTAGGATTTTAAATGAGACTTTCACAAAACCTGAGGAACTGCAGAGATTCTCTTCTAGACCTCTTTAGTTTATGAAAGCATCTTGAATGCTGAACTTTATTCTTCAGTCTCTTCTCCAGCACTAAAATGAAGCTTTTAGAGTGATTATTTTTTCTGTAAAACTGTCCATTTTAAATCTACATTTTTTTAAAAGAAAGACCTTCTCAGCCAAAGCATACACTTTCTTTTGAAAGTTGCAAACTGAACTCTGAAAAGTAAATGGGAAGTTTAATTAGCCACTGTATTTTTCTCTTCTTGCCAATCTTGGAAACCTCTTTGCTGAGCATGCATTAATAATCTCCAAGTAATGAATTAATTCTCCCATCAGTGGGATATCCACAAAACCTCCTTTATATAACTCCACAAACACTAATTTACCACCGCACGGCACATGGCAAAGGCAGAAGGAGCTTGGTCCTTCACTGCTCAGCAGCCTCCACACCCCACCCCCCGGCTGTCCATCAGTGCGGCGGGGGGCTGAGAAGAAGAGGTTACACGCGGCAGGTGTCTCTCTGTACAGGTGCCTCCTCACCCGGAGGTGGGGACAGGAGGGTACATTTCCACTGCTCCCGAAGGCCAGTCTTTAGCTTGACAAAAATGTTCAATTCATTCCTTTGAACGCTAAGCACACGGTGTATACCACCATCTCGTGTGCATGCTTTCAGTTGTGTGTCTGAAACAATTACACAGCAATGAATTCTGTTTTAGAAAAATAATGTCACTTCTCTGCAATGATTTGGACACAACTTGAGATTCAGAAGAAGTCATCAGGAATTGACAAGCTTAAAAGGATTGTGATGAATCGTTTCTCATAAAAAGTAAAGTACTGGACGTAGGTGCCATTCAGGAACACCTTCTTCAAGTGCAGTCCTGGACCAAGCATGCCCATCCACACACTCACACACAAATGCACACACACGCACACATCGAGAGAGCCTCATTGGCACTCTGCAATGCCGACAAGATGAGCATTAATCCAACTTCCAGACACGAGAGATCCTCCACGTGCCTCGAAAGACATGTCTCAGGCTGGTGGCGGGAGAGAAAGGCATGAAGGCGTTGAGGAAATGTGAAAGGTCATCCATAGTGTGTGAGTTAGTGACTTGTAGATAACAGCCAACTTGACAGGGAGAGAAGAGGAAATGCAGGCAATTACTGGGCATAGAATACAAGGCAAAAATGTAAATGTTAGAAGCATTTAAAAGTCAATGTGGAAAAAATAAAAACGTTATAGGTGTATTAAGAAAAAAGCATATATATTATTCTGAGAAATATAAAGAAGACTCTACTTAAAAACCTCAGTTTCTTGCACATTTATAATCTTGACAGTCAAGATTATAAATGTTAATTTGTTACATGGTGGTTCTTTGTTATTTTCTTATGTACTTGATATAACTGAGCTTATCTGTCAAACTGTGCTGTTAAATCTAAGACTTATTTTTTTAAAAAAGCCATCACTTTGAAAAGCCTCTAAATAAATAAATAAAAACTGAAAAAAACTAAAAATACTATTTCCATTTATAAGAAATATAGGCCTCTACCTTTGTGCAATTCCACTTCCTACAGAGAATTAAATGCTACCTAAAATAGTGGAATAGCTCTCCAATTCATACATAGTCCTTTTGAAAACACGAAAGACTAACCCTAAAAAGCAGTTCTCTTTTTTATTTTTTTACCCATAATTGACCAATGTTAAATTCTTGCACTGTCCTCAACATACTTTGAAACTTCAAATAAAAGTAATGTTTCTTTTTAATCCATATAAATAATGATAGTAGAAGAAAATATTCTCATCTGGACCTTGGGAGACCCTTGGTTGTTACTTCAAATGAAGTCATTTCCAAAGGTTCCCTGAGGCTTCCAGATTCCCTGTCTGGGGTGATACGTAAGACAGAGTACCACTCTCCCACATGACAACTTAGGGCTTATTTTGCGGCTTTGTGTTCATTACATAGATAGATAGATAGATAGATAGATAGATAGATAGATAGATATGAATACTCCAAATAATCCAAATAATGTCCTTATTTTAAGGTTCATAACCTTAACTGCATTTACAAAGCCCCTTTGCCACGTGATGCGGCGCATCAGGGTGTGGATACCTTTGGGATACCACTCTGCCCATCACACGTATAGTTGTTGGAACGAGTTGAGAAGTAATTTTTTAAAACCAGTGCATTAGTTTTCTAAGGCTGCCATAACACAGTGCCATAAACTAGGAGGCTTAACAACAAAAGTTCATTGCCTCTCAATCCGGAGGCCAGAAGTCCAAGATCAAGGTGCCACCGGGTGGGTCCTGCTGAGATGTGACCTGGCGGTCAGGAGTCCGCGAGCACGACCCCAGCGCCGGTCCCTGCGGTGGTGACTCACTGAACCACTGCACAGCCTGCGAAACCACCGACCGCTCTAAGACTTGCCGCTCCCTGGGCTTTAGGATAAATCCTACACTTCAGGGGCCTTGGGGTTATTGTTTGTCCAGCCAGGGCAGAAGCAGGCCTCCGGGGACCAGAGATACAGGATGCCCTCCCTCTGTGATGCACAGATACGGTCCTCTGAATCGTAGGAGATACTATGTAGAGTACATGTAGCCCAGGGCGAGGTTCTTGCCAACTGAGGGAGACATTTGTACATAGAGTTAGGACTTTAGCACTCAGGGACATAGTCCCCAAAACTTACAATAAGATGACTGCTCATGTCATTATTCACTCATGCCACAACTGAGTTCAAAGTCGCGCACCAGGAGGAGTCGGAAACCGGGTGATGTGCACCTGACCCTAAAGGGAATAGTTATAGTTCAGCCCAGGGAGGCATCAGGCGAAGGAATCCCTCTCCTCGGGGCAGCTCCTTTGAAATTAAAAGGACTGATCCAGGAAACCAATAATTCTTTTTGTCAACAGCCTGCCTCCTTCATGCTCCCGCTGAGAAAAATGTTCAGGGCCACCGCCTGGAGCAGAAGTAATAAGGACGGAGCCCTGGGCGGCCGCAGGCGCTGAGGGAGCGGAGGCAAGGCAGGGTGACCTGTGGCTTCCAATTTTCCAGGCAGCGTTTTTCTGCCTGGTTAGGCAAGAAAGTAAAGGCAAAGGATGGAAGACACGTTCTCCCAGGTTTGCACCTGTCTCCAGAGACATTTCATCACGGTTTTCAACAGAGCTCAAAGCGTGCCGTTTCTGAGGTTTCTTTCCTACTCAGAAATTGGAACACTGTAGAAAATCAACCCCAGAAACAAAAGGACATGTGGGTAGATGTGTTCTATAAAATATTTTATACGTCAACATTCGATCAGACATGGAGTCCATTAAATCTTAAAATGGTAAGAAAGTGTGTTTCATTAACCAGGGAGGCCAGGAGACAGTGTGGCTGTCGGGCAGTGGTGGCCTACGTGAGCAACCCCAAGTTTAAGCCTGTCGATGCCTCGGGGTTACAAAATAAAAAAATAAGAATAAATAAAAAAGAACTAGGACAACCAATCACAAATTGCCAGCTAGGCTGCAAGCTACAGCCAGTCAATCCATTTCCTTTCTTGGCTTTCATACTTTCATGTCTGACTTTCCCTCAGCTCCTGGTCCCTTGGGCGTTGCCTTAGTCAAACGGATTTTAGCTCAGTAAACCCTTCAAAATTGTAATATGCCTCAGTTTATCTTTTAACGTGTATTAGCTTTCTATTGCTACCCTAATAAAATCACACAAATGTGGTGGCTTAACACCATACCCAGTTTTTCTCGCAGTTGCTGTGATCAGAAGTATAAGTTTAGCATGGCTCACCTCAGTCCTCTGCTGGTCTCACAAGGTCAAATCAAGGTGTGCAAAGGGTATAAGCTCCTTCTTCCTTTCTGCTGCATAGAGTTCCATTGTGTAGATGTACCATAGTTTCTTGATCCATTCATTTGTAGATGGGTACCTAGGTTGTTTCCAGCACTTGGCTATTGTGAATTGTGCTGCTATGAACATTGGAGTGCATAGGTTCTTTTGAATTGGTTTTTCAGGATTCTTAGAGTATAATCCGAGTAGTGGAATTGCCGGGTCGAAAGGCAATTCCATTTTCATTTTTCTGAGGAAGTTCCATACTGTTTTCCACAATGGCTGCACCAGTCTGCATTCCCACCAACAGTGCAGTACAGTGAGGGACAAATACCATATGATCTCACCTTTAACTGGATCATAATCAACAAAAGCAGAAAGCAAGCAAAACATAACCAGAGACATTGAAATTAAGAACAGTCTAACAACAGCCAGGGAGGAAGGGGGAGGGGACAAAGGGGAGAAAGGTTTTCAGGAACCACTATAGAGGACACATGGACAGAACCAAGGGGGAGGAGG
>PVJI01031003.1:0-13557 GCA_004026765.1 Micronycteris hirsuta
GAATTGCCGGGAGTTTGCAGCACCTCGTCTGGCCTGACCTCCACCCTGTGTCAGAGTTTATGAGGTCTGTGGCTCCTGTCAGTGGGTTTGCACGAGGGACTCAGCACCGCAGGTCTGGGTTGTGTCTCAGTCCCTCCTGGTGTGAGCTCCGCGCCCCTGCATTCGCCGATCGCTTTTGTCTCTGGAATCAGAGCTTGCAAGCCGCAGGCCTGGGTGCCCGGTTGGGCAACTACGCCAGCCGCTCCCGACTGGTTCCACAGGGTGCGCGCCCAATCCAGGAGCTGTGGACTTGGGTTTGCCTTTCAATTCAGACTCCAATTCCTCCCGCTGGGATCAGCAGCCTCTGCAGAACAGTCCCCAGGTACGCACCAACCGGACTGCTGGGGACCAAGGCTCTTCCTACAGTCGCGCGCGTCTGCTTTGGCAACTCACACACCCCAATCCAGCTCCCTCCCACGGATCCTGGAGCAAACCGGGAAGTTGCTGCAACTAGATCCGCAGACCTCCCGGCTCCCCGTGAGGCCCGAGAGACCCCTTCCCTCCGAAGCAGTCTCCCTACCGCTGATCTTTCAATTTTGTGCGCAGTCCTGGTTTCCAATCTTCCCCCACACCGGAATACAGCTGGGTGATCGCTCTGCTCCTCCGAAAATCGGCCAGATATCCCGCCAATGGGCCGGAGGAAAGCGATCACGGTTCTTCCTTCACCGCCGCCATCTTTCGCTCCCCTCTTTTTGTGTCTTAAAAAATAACTTACTACTCTGTGATTATCAAGATTAGCCTCCTATGTATCTCATCCAGCTGGAATTGATTTGGGGTTCACTATGAGGTAACAGTCCAATTTCATTCCTTTCCATGTGGAAATTCAATAGTCACAGCAGAATTACTGAAAAGACTGCTCTGTGGTACCCCTTTTGCCATATATTAAGCATCCACATATGTGTGATTGTTTCCAGGCTCTATCCTGGTCCGTTGACCTATTTGCCTGGCATTGTGCCAAGAGCACACTGCCTTTTTTACTAGAGCTTTATAATATATCCCAGGAGTTGGTAGAGCAGGGCCTTCCGCCTTGTTCTTCTGCAGACATATCTTGAGGGATGTACTTGTCTCTGCATTTTCCATATACATTTTAGAATCAGGTTGTCAGTTTTCATACACACACACACACCCCAAAAACAACCCGTTGAGATTTTGCCTTGAATATTATATCAAATCTTAGCAACTTGAGAATAATTGACATGTTTACAATATTAAGTCTTCCAATTCCATTGAACATGGTGTCTATCTTCCCATTTATTTAGGTCTTTGATTTCATGCAATAACATTTTATGCTTTTCCCCACAGAGATTATCTATATTCTTCATTAGATTTATTCTTAGGTATTTGCTTTTAAACAAGATCGTTCTCTCTTTCTCTGTTCTTTCCCTCTCTTGTGTTGACTTTATATTCCTTTCTATTCATCAAGCTTTAGCAATCCCAATAATTTATCTGTAGAATCGTTTGGATTTTCTGCATACCTGATCATAACATTTGTGCGTGAGGAGGATTTTGTTCATTTCTTTTCTATTGTTTTTACATTTTATTTCTTTTTCTAGCCTTTACTACAATGGATTAACATCCAGAACAATGGCAATAGCTGTTTTCTTAGCTTATTTCCAATCTTCGAGCTTGCTAATCAGCCTGAATGGATGGTGAATTGTTATCAACTGCTTTTTTCTGTATAAAATTGAAGTGGACATGTGACAGTCTTCTTTAATTTGTTAATGCAATAAGTTTCATTGATTCTTTGGTTAACCAAACTTGGTAATGTTGTGTAATTCTTAATAATCTTTTTTATATATTGCTATATTTGGTTTGTTTATATTTTGTTTAGACTTTTTATATCTATGTTTATGAGAAGGTTGTAGTATAATTTCCATATATACTGTCCATATCAGGTTTTCATAGCTAGATTATGCTAGACTTATAAAGTGAATTGGGGAGTGTTCTCTGGGTTTTATTTTGCTCTCTTTATATGATTGGTAGAACTCACCCATAAATCCATACAGGCCAGTCTTTCTTGTGAGAAAGGTTATCATTTCTGATTCAATTCCTTAAATATTTATAGGACTATTCAGGTTTTCCATTTATTACTGTGTCATTCTGGTGAATTATATTTTGCTAGGAATGAGTGCATTAAACAACTTTGGCATAAAGTAGTTCATAATATCCCTGCAGGATCTTTTTTATTCTTGATACTGGTAATTTATACGTTTACATTTTCTTTCTTAGCTTCCCATACATTTGCCAGTTTTATTAACAATGACTTTTAGCTTCTTTAATTCTTTTTATTGTGAGTTTATTTTCCATTTCAGTAACTTCTGCTTGTTATTTCCATTCTTCTATTTTGGGTTTAATTTTCTGGGTTTCCTCCCCTTCCTTTTAATTTTAATCTTTTTGTATCTCTTTTACATGTGTCTCTTGTTAAAGACATATAGTTAAGTTGTTTTTTACTCTAGACTATCAATCTTTGTCTTTTAATTGCAGCATTTAGTCCACTTACATTTATCATTATATATCTTGGGATGGTTTGATTTACATGTGTGGTCTTCTTATGTCTATTTTTACCACCTATTGCATATTTTTTATCTTGCCTTTACTGATTTATCTGTATCAATTGAATATTCTTTATCATTCCATTTTCCTCTTAATTTGGAGGTGTAAGCACTCTTTTCTGTCATTGTAATGTATACCCCAGAAATAACAGTATGATTCCCTAATTCATCATATTTTAATATCGGTACCATTGTCTTCCTGAATAGTACAAGCACTGTAGAATTTGTGTAGATTACATAAATTTCATGTAATGCCTCCCTTTACTTGTAGGCTATTGTTTTTATATATTTAAATTATATTTTTGTGTGTAAATGATAAGTTACATGTTTTTACATCACTATTATTTTTATTCCTTTAAATTTACCCTCACACTTGTCCTTTCTTTGTTCTCTAGCTTCAGAGAACATCCCTAAAGTTTCATTTGGATTCAGTTTCCTTGTATCAGTCTGTTGGGTGCAAACTCTTCTTTTTTGTTAGTTTCAGAATTTCCCTATATTCCCTTCAATCTTGAAGGATATTCACTGAGCAGAGAATTCTAGATTGGGATTTTTTTTCCATTAGGTATTGTTCTACTGTATTCTGGCTTCCATTGATATTGAGAATTCATCTAGCCTCCTGTCACTTCTCTGAGGGTAATCTGCCTTTATTTCTGAGGTTATTAAAAATAATGTTTTCTTCATCTTTTGTTTTCTCTGTGATGGGTCATGTGTGTGTCTGTATTAATCCTGCCTTAGGTTCTTTGTGTTTCTTGAATCAGTGTGTTGATATTATTCATAGTTATGGAAAATCCTCAGTCCTTATGTCTTTAAATATTGCCACTACCCCTTTCATCACCTTTGTGATCCAATTAAGTACAGATATAGGTATACATTATGGTATTCTATATATCTTCTACCCTCTTTTGTGTATTATGCATGCTTTTTCCTTTTAAAATCTATATTTTTATTCTCACTTTCTTGAAAAAATTCATACTGAGACTCTATGTTTTAGGACATAGTAGGCTTCATTATTTAATAATTTGTGTGGATAATCTCTGTATATGAAGTCCCTGTGGTGTTGTGTTTTGTGTGTGTGTCATTTTTGCTGATTCTTGCTCCAGATCTCTTACCCCTTAATGTACCTGATTCATTTTGACTGTGTGTTGGAAATCATTTCAAAAATTATTGGCCTATAATAAAGTTTTATTCCTCCAGAGAGGACTTACTTGCTTCTACTAGGCACCTTTAGGCACTAGCAGTTTGGGACTTGCTTAGTTAAAGTTCAATGCTTAGTTTTCCAGGGCACTGAGAGATAAAGACAGATTGTAAGTGTATGAACGGGCTGATTGCTTCCAGTTAATCCCTAGTTCTTTAGGGTCCTAGCTCAATGTTGGAGCGTAGTTTGTCAGATTTCCTGAATTGTGACTCGTTTTCCCTTAGAGATCTTCTGTATAAGCAAACATCCCCAGGGTAAAAGGGACTCTGATTCTTGGCCTTACCTCTCTTGAGTTCCCATTCTCTCACGGAGTTCAGCCCACATTACTGACAATTTAAATGCCTTCAGGAAATGTTTTATCCAGTTTTGTTGTTGTTCAATGGGAGACGTTGCATAGCAGAAATCGAGCAATATAGTTAACATTTCTTTACATAGTGTCATATTACTTTCCACAAAGATTGTACCAATTTATATTCGTATCAATTTATATTCAAACCAATGGTAGGTGAGAGCATCCATGTTTACATTTAGATAAGTCAAAATGATGTTTAGGTCTTATTTGCATTTTTTTATTACTAATACAGTTAGATATTTTTAAGGTATGGTCACCCATTTTGTTTTTATTTGTTTGCTTCCTTTAAGTTTTTTTTGTCTATTTTTTAAAAATTCTTTCTTTACTAAGGATATTTATTTTTTTCATGTATTGCAAATATTTTTCCCAAATTTGCCTGTTTAATATTGTTTACGGTTTGGGCCCTTTTGTGTATTTATTTTTTAAATATGCAGAAGTTTAAAATCCAGTTAGAAAAAAATAAAAATGGAACTACCTTATGACCCAGTGACTCTGCTGCTGAGAAAGTACCCTAAGAATCCTGAAACACCAATCCAAAAGAACCTATGCACCCCTATGTGCATAGCAGTGCTATTTATAATAGCCAAGTGCTGGAAACAGCCCAAGTGCCCATCACTAGACAAGTGGATTAAAAAACTGTAATACATTTACACAATGGAATACTATGCAGCAGAAAGAAAGAAGGAACTCCTACCCTTCGCACCTGCATGGATGGAACTGGAGAGCATTATGTTAAGTGAAATAAGCCAGATGATGAAAGACAAATACCATATGATCTCACCTATAAGAGGAATCTAATGGACAAGATAAACTAACAATACAAATAGAACCACTTCTGTGGCTGGTGAGGTTCAGTGTATTGAGCACTGACTGGCCTATGAACCAAAGGTTCACTGGTTTGATTCCCAGTCAAGGCACATGCCTGGGTTGTGGGCCAGGTCCCCAGTGGGGGCATGCAACAGGCAACCACACATAATAATAAAAAATAAACTGAAAAACAAATCCAGTCAGAGAAAGAGGTTACTAATAAGCAAGAGTGGAGCCCTGGCTGGTGTAGCTCAGTGGATTGAGTGCAGGCTGTGAATCAAAGGGTCACTGGTTCAATTCCAGTCAGAGCACGTGCCTGGGTTGCTGGCCAGGTCCCCAGTGGGGACCACGTGAGAGGCAGCCACACGTTGATGTTTCTATCCCTCTCTTTCTTCCTTCCCCTCTCTCTAAAAATAAATAAATAAAATCTTTAAAAAAAAAGCAAGAGTGGAGGTTAGACTGAACCCTATGGTGCTTCAGTTGGAGATGGCAATATTATATTAGTTTGTGTATATACACATGTGTATGCATATATCTTTGTGTGTGTGATACATATATGTGCATATATGCATTTATACATATAGATAGATACAGAAATAAATATAGATACATGTGCATGGGTTAGTACACACACATGTATTTCCTAGCTCTGTCCACTGAGAAGGCCTAGAAGCTGTGACACCTCAGTAGTAACCAGCATACTTACACCCAAATCTTCATTTCTAAATATTATTCTATGATAGAAGGAGTTAGGGTCCTTGGAGAAATGGTTAATTCTAGGACTGGGGCAGAGGACATATGAGATGAGCCTGAGCATTTAAGAGTACTAGAAAATAAGGAAGTGCTCAAAATCAAAGGGCCACAGAAACCAACCTAAAAGAGCTTCCAATGGCCAAACCTGGAACAATTTGGGCAACAAAATAAATAACATAGTATTGGATTATAACCCAAAGTATAAAATAAATGAGTCCAAACTGATATAAGTAAATTATTGAATAAAATTTTAAATGGGAAAACAGAAATAAATCTTCCTTAGAGATAATCCCCTTCCCACACATTAAGTGTGGGCTGAACTTGGTGACTTGCTTTCAAGGAACAGGGCAAGGAAAGGGGAACATAGTAACTTTACAGTGAAGAAACCTGGCTGACCCTCCCTTAACCAAGGAATCATGTTAATATCACCAGTGATAGACAAATCATGTGGGTATCATGTGCCCCGTAGGGTAATGTGTTGAGAAAAACATTTCACCTCTATGTATCCTTTCCCAAAAACCCACAATCTTCATCTAAAAATGAAAAAAAAAACTTCAGACAGATCTAAATTGAAGGACATTCTATAAAATACTCTGTAAAGGTCATGAAAAACAAGGGAAGACTGAGAAATTGTCACAGACCAGACAAAACTAAGGAGACTTGATAAAATTCAATGCAATATTCCTGCATGGGATCTTGGAACAAAGAAAGTACATTAGTCAACAAACTGGTGAAATTCAAATACAGTCAGGAGTTTAATGAATAGTAACGTGCCAGTGTTACTCTCTTAATTTTGACAAATGTGCTATAGTTACCTAAGATGTCAATGTTAGGGGAAGTTGGATAAGGGGGATACAGGACTTTCTATGCTATCTTTGTAATTTTTATGTAAGTCTAAAATTATTCTGAAATAAAAATTTGTCTTTAATCAAAAAAGTACATACAAAAATGAAAACATGCGTTTACACCATTATTTCCAGTTAAAGTAACAATCACAGATGTTTATTTGTAAGACATTTATTAGATAATAAGGAATTATTAGTTGTTAATGTGTAATTTCCTTACAGTTATTGGTACAGAAAGAGTCCTTGCCTTCTGGAGATAACTACTGAAGTATTTAAGCATTAAGTGATAATTGATGTTTGGGATTTGCCTGAAATCAGATGAGGGGTGAGCAGTAGGTACTCTGTTGATGTATAGGTAAAAGATTAGCCTGTGGGTTGTAGTTGTTAACTGCTGGAGGAAGATAATGGATATATGAAGCCTTGTTACCTTAACTTTTTTAATCTTATTTTTGTACATTTTTTCTCTAAAAACTGGGGATCTTTGTCACATTAACATACTCTCTTCATTTAAATAATTCTTTTCTTTGTGGTTATGCCACCAGCTTGATATAGAATTAAGTCTGTTTATTACAGTTTTTTTTCAGTTAAAGTTTTTATTGAGATAACTGTAGGTTCACATGCAGCTAAATGAAGTAATATAGAGAGATCCTTTTGCACTTTGCCCAGTTTCTCCCACCATTAACACTTTGCAAAACTAGTATGATATCACTACCAGGACTCTACCAATCTTATTCAGATACCTGCAGCATTTGTTTTTTTTAATGTAAAACTATTTATTCATAAATATTTTCCAAAATGAAAACAAGTTTACCAAAAAAAATGTCCCTCACTGGGGTGGGTGCATCAATCATTTCTAATTTCAAGGATTGCCTCTTTTTTCCTCTTGATTCAATTCAATTTTGTTTTTAGATTGTGAATAGAGTTTATTCAGAAAGGTCTGGCTTGTATCCCTGTCCCCATTCACTTCCTCCCTTAGAGGAAATTACCATTGTCATAAATTCTATTTGTTGTAGAGCCTCAGGATTAGAGGTTAAGAGTTTAGGATTCTGGATCCAGATTGCTTAGGTTCAAATCCCAGCTCCACTACTTTCTAACCCTACGGCCTTGGGCAAGTTATATAACATTTGTCTTAAGCCTCAGTTTCCTCATCTGCAAAATAGTACCTGTCTTTTTGTGTTGTTATAGGTATTAAATAAGTTATTACATGTAAAGCACTTAAAATGACACTTGGTATGTAGTTAAATGCTCAGTAAATCTTTGCTTTTAGCTATTAACATATCTTCATTTAGCAGGAACCTTCAGTATCTTATCCAAGAGGAGGAACTAATGTGAAAATCATAGTCTATGAGACTTATGTGTCTTCCTGTAATACTCAAAGGTTAACTGCTGACTTCTGTCTGGTTAACTGCTGACTTCTGTTTCTCTACAGACAGAATTTTGTTGCCCTTTGCACATTGGCTATGATGTTATATGGCCATTCAAGAACTCCTGTATTTTTCTTTGTTGTGTTTGAAACTTGGAAACAATTTATACATATGGAATCTTCTCATGAGGGCAGAATAATAGTTCCTTTTTTCGTGCTAAATTGAAACAGTTCAATCTCGGGCAGACCCTTGTGCTATATTCCTCTGTTTTTGTTTCTATCTATACATCTAGAGTTTTATAAGTACTGACATTAACTTTTTTATGATAGGAGGAACTTACCCAGAAGTAAGAATTATATCAACTAGTTTGGTTTCAGAGTGCAAATGGCAGTAAAATGAAAACAGAAAATCAATAATTAACTATGTGATTATTTTTTAATCCCTGGTGTGTTTGCTTAGGATGAGATCATTTTCCAAAATAGCCCACCTTCCTCATCTGTAAGACCACATCAGGGTCTGGCATGAATATGTAGTTTTTTTGATGTTGTAAGAGACAGATAAACAGAGGACATGCCAGAAGTATAACTGTCAAAGAATGACCCTGAATCCTTGAGTTAAACAAATGGCTAGAAGGAGCATGTTGGGGTTTTCACATCTCCATTGTTTGAAGGTATGCTCCCGCCTGTGGGCCAGAGGCTTTGCTGGTAGTGGGGGCAGGGAATGCACTGAGGAACCTGCCTCTGCATGAAAAAAGGCATTGAGGAGCATGAGGGAGAACTGTATTTCTAGAGAGAAGAAGCAAAAAGAAGAGCTAGAGAGACTTAGGAAGAATCATAGATACTAACCCACACCAAAGTTATGAGAACTTATGCAGGATAGAAAGTAAACTGATGCAATGATTATTATTGATTTGGTTTTGAGTAGCAGAGGTACTATCCTGGCTCTCATCTGCAAAGGAAAGTAAGTGGGACTAGACCAGAAATCTAAGAAACTTAAAAATTAGCAAATAAATGAGCTTAAAGTAGCTGAACTAGTACATCCCATAGATAAAGAATTGCATGTAAAGTATTTGCACAATTGTTTTTAGAATT
The DNA here is from genome assembly GCA_004026765.1 of Micronycteris hirsuta. Classification (NCBI taxonomy): domain Eukaryota; kingdom Metazoa; phylum Chordata; class Mammalia; order Chiroptera; family Phyllostomidae; genus Micronycteris; species Micronycteris hirsuta. Next base: position 8,999 of record PVJI01031003.1, read on the forward strand.
AATGAAGTTAAAAGATTAGGATGGTAGTATAGAAAAGAGAAAAGAGTTCAAGGACCCAGGCCTTTGGACACTTTACGCTGTGCAAACATAGCTGGGGCCATTTAGTAACCAGTGTCTTAGATGAACTCTGTAGATCTCGTGCTGAGAACAGGAACTTGGTAGTTTAGAAGATTCCTTCTTAGCACCGTGAAATCCTGTCTGTCTCCTGGTCCAAAGGGAAAGAAAGTGCAGGTGCAATTCCCTTGTGAAAACTTTCAGTAACTTTTTTAAAGCAGAATATCACTATCCTCTCATCAGCCCACCTAAGTCCATATTACGGTAAAGGAAAAGTGTACCCTCCTTCTTCAAAAAAAGTGAACAGGAAGCATGGAGTTACACAGGGGTCTGAGACTCAGGAAGCTGAGGTTCTAGTCCCAACTGTCATTAATTAGTTACTGACCTATAGCAAGTCTTTTAATTGAACGTACCGTTCTAAAATTCTGTGATGTGACTCATTGTGATTTATATCTGGAAGCCCTTCCCCCTCATTTTTTTCCTTCAGAACCTTAACTAAAAGAATAAGAATGTGTGTGTGTATGTGAATTTTGGAGGTTGGGGAGGTAAGTGTTTAGCTATTAGGATTAATGAGAACACTGAAGGCTAATAGTTATTGCTGTCAACTATGTTCCTTTCTTTTCTGGGAATTTTAGAAAACCATACAGAGCATATTAACATAAACATCCGATCTCCTAACCTAGGGTCATTTGCTATCTCTTGTAGCTGCAGTCTCCTCATCCACTAGGAGGCACCATTGTCAAACAACATTGGTTACGGCTCACAGGATCTTGTCATTTTAATGTATTTGACAGTATATCAGAATTTATTAAACAACTCCTGTTACAGTGAACACCCCCTTTCCCCATTGTATAGATGAAGGTTTCTATCTACTTACATATCATAGTTCACAATCCTATGTAAGTACCTTCTTTGGTCCCTATCCAAATTTATACTAAAAGGATTTGCTTGTATCCTGTTTATAGTATAGGTAGGAGTGGAGAGTTTAGCTCAAATTATAGCCCCTTAAATATTCCTACAATCTACTCCAAGTCCACCTAACATGTTGACATATTTCGTAGTGCTCCAAGCCTTACTGTTGTTTGCTTGTCAGAAGAAGTACCCTAAGATGCTGCTTTCCTCTTAACTACCTATAGCCCCACCACTTCCACATTCTCTCACTCTTTTTCTCATCCTCTTCTATTCTCCCTATCCCCCATCTGAGAAGCTACTAACTCCATGAAGACTGATTCCTCAAAGATGTACTCTTTCCTTTCCATTGAAACTCCAGCATGTGCTATTCTAATCACTCCTCCCCACAAAAATGAATTTACCACCAATAAATATTTGTAAATATTCATCAATGTGTGGAATATTATGCTCATGATAAAAGACCTTTTTATATCCTCAAGTTGTTTATAGTGAAATTGTACAAACCAGATAGGTGCCTATGCATGACATAAATAATAACTGGTAGTGTAGGTCTAAATGATCATAGAGAGGCACAGATTATTAGGGCTCTAAGAAGTCAGTGGGGGAAACAGTTGGGAGCTGGAACAGGCAGACAAGCTTTTACAAAGTTGGTGAAGGGCATCAACATCGATGTAGGAGAGAGAGAGACAGATAGAAGAGTGGAAGAGGGCATCCCTAGCAGGAGCATAAATAAAACATTAGGAAAAGGTGTTGGTTATCAGACATCTGAGAATACTTCAAGACAGTACCACAAGCAATATGTAAGGATTAAAGCATTTATTGGCAAACATTAACTACAGAGAATTCATTTAAACCATATCAACAATACAGTATTCTCATGTATCACCTGGGGTGATAGGGGATGGAAGCCTTGCACCAGAGATCCCCCTACTTGGTTCTGGATCATGGGGCCCCCCATAAACAGGCATGAAAATTGATTTGTGATACAGAGCCCTCATTACAATATAATTTTGCTTACTTAGCCATAATCTCGTACCTTTCATTAAGTAACTCAGAACCTTGAGCTAAAGTTAGAAGTTTCCCTCTCTGTAACCTGAGTATTTTGAGGGGAACAATGCATGGACTCTGAAATCAGACTGCCTGAGTTTGAATCCTGGCTCTGCCACTAAATAGGTTTGTGATCTCTTAGGCAAGTTACTTAGCCTTTGCTGTTTCTCAGTTTTCTCATAAGTAAAATAGGGTTGGTAATAACACCTACCTCATAGACTTGTAACCATTCAGTGAACTAACGCATGTAAGTACCTGTCACATAGTAAGCACTCAAAATGCTAGCTTTAATTATTCATCCCAACGAAATAAGATTATTACTGTTTTTGAACTATATGTGAAGAAAATCAGACAGTTTGTATTTTGGTGTGCTGCTTCCTTCACTCAGTGTTTATCTTTAAGTATCAGCCAAATTCTTTTGTATAGCTGTAATTTTTTTCATTTCTCTGTAATATTCTGTTGTATGAATATACCAATGCTTTAATCTATTCTAGTACTGATAGACATTTAGGTTGTTGATCCTTGGTGACCATGGCGAACAATGCTGCTATGAGCATTCAAATATATATCTCGTAGTCCACATAAACATACAAGTTCTACCCAGAATATAAAGAATAAATACATATATACAGAAAGAAATAAGTGAATACATACATAAATACATATCCATGCAATATGAAAAATAGAAACATTTATTGAAGAAGTTATGAGATACAAGAAACATTGTACATAGGACAATGACACCTCAGTCCCCTTCAAAGTAGACCTCACTCAGTTCTCCCAGTCACCATCAGCTGCCCCATTGTATTTTCCTGAATCTCATCAATGGTATGAAATCTCTTCCCTTTCAAAGGTGATTTTAGTTTTGGGAAAAACCAGAAGTCATAAGGTGCCAAATCTGGGCTGTAGGTGGGGCTGAGTCACCTGGGTGATCTGATGTTTTGCCAAAAAACTCTGCATCAGACATGTTGTATGAGCAGATGTGTTGTTGTGATGAAGCTGACAATTACCAGTTGCCCATAGTTGCAGCCTTCTGAATCATCCAAATAGTTTCCACAGAGAAATGTTCAAGCTTAATACAAGATTTGATACAGATTCATTGCTCTACTTGCTCAGTCATTTTGAATGTGATGGCCGCACAGTACACACACACACTCACTCAATGGAGTCTACAGCCCCCACTGACTGGTACAGAGACATTGTCATTGATCACACATGCACATTCTTGTCCACTCTCCTTGGCTGCCAGGGTATATCGATGTCGTGTAAACCGTTCTCGTTATGTTAACAATGGCTGGACTTTTTCCAGACAAACCTTGTATGTTTATTTGAAGAGAACATCTTTGCCCAGTACTCTGCAGTCATCTATTTGTCATCAATCAAGCATCCATATATATATGGTTCTGTTTCTAGGTTCTCTGTTTTGTTCTACTGTCCTGTTTGTCTGCCCTAGTGTCAGTAGCATAGTCTTAATTACTATGCTTTATGTTATGAAATTTTGAAATCAAGTGGAGCAAATCTCCCCACTTTATTATTCTCCCAAAATATCTTGGGTCTTCTTGTCCTTTTGCAGTTCCATGTACATTTTATATTCTCTTTGACATTTTCCACAAAACCTGTTGGTATTTTGATTGGAATTCCATTGAACTTATGCTTCAATTTGGAAAAGATGGGCTTTTGTCAATATGGAGTCTTCTGGTCTGTGACCAGGATAATTTTCTCTCCATTTATTTTCCTTATTTAATTTATTGTATCTTAATTTAATGAATATCATGCTTCTTTCCATAGAGATCCTATACATCTTTCTATGATACTTATTTCTGCATTCTTAAAAACATTCTTTAAATTTTTTATTTGATTTATAACAATGAGTTTTCTAAATTCTGATTAATTTTAATTTTCCCTTAAATTATTTTGGACATTATATATATGCAATTACACCACCTGTAAATAATGACAGTTTGTTTGTTTTCAATTTTTGCATATTTTATTTCTTTATCTTGCCCTTATTGCACTGGCCGGGACCTCCAGAATATTTTGAATAGGAGTTGTTGGAGTGGACATTTTTGTATGTCAGTGTTCAAAATATTACTAATTGAATTGCAAATGCAAAAACAGTTTTACATTTTTCTGGTAAACACAACTTTATTCTGATGTAATTTTATATATTGCTGTTTTGGTTTGGTAATGTTTAGTTTGTGTGGCAGTGATTTCCACACGCGTGTAAACACGCAGTCCTGAGAATTTACATGTTTTGAGCACAGCTCCGTGTGATTCCTGTGTGAGCAGGTGTGGATCATGTCTGTGGAATGGGAATTCTCTAATAGGAATTTGGCAAAGATGTATCAAAAAATTCTGGCTTGCTGTGCCCTGCATATTACTTTAATCTGGTCCTGTCTGCCACCGGACGTGAATCAACATCCTGATGCCCTGCTAATGAGTAATCCTACACCTGTTCTGCTTAATCCCATGTATAATCAATCCTATGTAAATGTGTGCTAATGCCCCTGATAAAAACCCTGGCTGGACAAGCCACTGGGCTTTTT
>PVJI01031004.1:0-13556 GCA_004026765.1 Micronycteris hirsuta
GGAGGGGACAATGGGGAGAAGGGTTTTCAGGAATCACGGTAGAGGACACATGGACAGAAGTAAGGCGGAGGAGGGAGGTGGGGTTGGAGGGTAAGGGAGGAGGGGAGAGGAGACATTGCAAATAACTGTAATTGAACAACAATAAAGTAATTATTTAAAAAAAAATTTAGTCATCATATGGCCTGACTCTAAAATGACCAAAGAATCTGATACACAAATATATAAACCACTAATAAATGAATTTAATAAAATAAAAAAAGAAAGAAATATATGAAAGCATGAAATCAAATAATATTTCTGGCTATCTGCCTGACCTTGCTACTATTCATAAGTGGTTCTACTACCAGCTATTTCTATCCCATTGTTCATTTATTACCATAATTTAACTTGGTCATCACATACATTAGAAAGATTCATTGAGCTTCAGTGAAAGTATGGCTCTAAAATGTGCCAGGAATAGTTAAATGAATTATAATGTGATATTGGCCCAGGGGCTCAACCTAAAAAAATACTGAATGGACAGTTAGCTGATCTGAAAAAAAGAGAACAATGGAAATTTTAAACAATTCACTGATAATCACCCAGGAGGGATTTGGAAAGTATGCTTTTATAGATAACATTCACACACAAAAAAATTTAAATTAATGCTTGAAAACCTTCAGCCAAATTTGTTTTAATCCTTATAATATGCAGAGTATTACAGTTTTCTTTTTTAACAGTTAAGCTTTGCATAAGACTTTCATGTTCGTGTAAAGTACTAAAATGGAATGGAAATTTATACAGTCACTTTTGTAAGAATAATTTCAAGATGTTAACCTGGCCAAAAAATGACTACATTCAGCCAATGAATGCACTCTTGAAGTTATGATTTGATACAATCATTGACCAAGAAGCTATGCTCCATTAAAAATGTGTCTTTTCTTCCTGTTCCACAGCAATCTAATTTTTAAAATAATGGAGCTATTAGCAGTCAAGGAATTTTAACCTTCTGCAAAACAAAAGCAACAACAACAAGTAAACTACTGCTGTTGAGTTATTACATCAGAGGAGTTTAAAATTAGAAGTGCTGTTGCAGGAAGCATAATAAGCAACTGTGTCGATAAAATTTAACAAGTTCTGTCCATAAATCAAGGACTTGCTGATAAAATGTTACTTTTTAATCCCTGGAGTTAACTCAGGTTTGTTTATTCCATTAACATTACATTTTGAAAACTACAGTTCAGTTTTACTAAGTACAGTTTTTGTGGTTTTCATAATATGTTCCACAGAAATATGAACATGTTTTTTCCTTTTTAATTCTTAAAATAGAGAAATTTAAGTTTATCTTTATCTTAATTAAGTTAGCAATATTATTTCTCAATACATAGGAAAATAATGTGTGGGATTTGTTTTGGCATGGTGTTAGTTGTATTACTTTTAAGTAATGGGAAAAATATATCAAATCACTAAATATCCCTTTTCTAATACACACATCAGAAAGGCACAATCCATTTTTGAATGCAAATAAAGTTAGCCATGGCTATTTTACTTCTGTTATATAAACAGCCAACTTAAAATTATCTCACTACTGCTTATATCAGCATATTTTACCTCTGCCATCTAAAATTTCCTTATCTACCACTCAGAGGCTGGAATAGACCCTGTGCTCCTACTGCTTCAGTGCATAGCTCTATTCGGCCTCTATACACTGACTCCAAATGATCGCTTCATTCACTTGCCTCCCATACTGAGGAAACTTCCACGGGGAGAAGAGCACGTCTCACCTGTTTTGTTGAATTCTCATCAGTTAGAAAAAGCCTGACAAAAGGTAGCTACTTTCTAAATGCTTGAATGGAATTGGTTATTAAGTTAATTGTTCATTTATAAAACCTTATATATTTATTCTAACTTCATCTTAAATACATTTGTAACAGTTAAGCCTACAATAGTCAATGTTTGATTTGTAGAACTGAGTAGGAAATTGAATACAAAAGAGTTGCAATAAGCTTCGTGTTACAATTACAATTTTAGAGAATTTTTGCCCATAGCATAAGGAAATTGATTGTTTTTATTTCAATTACACTGGACTTATTTCTCCAATTAATAGTAGATTATTGGTATTCCTTCATTATATAATATCTTTTTGAAAGGAGGTATATAAATTTTTTTAAAGATTTTATTTATTTATTTTCAGAGAGAGGAGAAGGGAGGGGGAAAGAGCAATGTATGGTTGCCTCTCACATGGCCCTCACTGGGAATCTGGCCCACAACCCAGGCATGTGCCCCAACTGGGAATCGAACCGGGACCTTCTGGTTCCCAGCCCGCGCTCAATCCACTGAGCTACACCAGCCGGGCTTATAAACATAAATTTAATAAAACAAAGTTTTAATAGTTCTCAATATTTTATATTTACTATGTGATTATTCTAAATAATCAACACCTTTTAACATTGTCTTAAATAACTGAGACACATCTTTAATTCTTGCAATAACACAAAAGTCTTTTTTTAAAGATTTTATTTATTTATTTTTAGAGAGAGGGGAAGGGAGGGAGAGCGAGAGAGAGAAACATCAATGTGCGGTTGCCTCTTGCATGCCCCCTACTGGGACCTGATTGGGAATCTAACTGGTGACCCACAAAAGTCTTATTTTTAAGTATTGACTGCATGTACATAAAATTCTGAATTGGGCATTACAAGTACACATTTAAGAGTGAACTGGAGGAAGTAGTCTTATGGTGTGGTAAGCAGAATAATTCCCTCCTCACTGTAACTATATCCATGTCTTAACCGCAAGAACTGTGAATATGTTATGGTACATAGCAAGTGGAACTTTGATGATGAAAATTAGGTTAATAATTTTAAATATAAAGAGCCATCTTGGTTTATACAGGTGGGCCCCATGTGATCACACTGTCCTTTAAAAATGGAAAAGGGAGGCTGATGAGTCAGAGAGATGTGTTGGAAGAATGGTGGGAGAGATTCAAAGTGTGAGAGGAACTCAACCTACTATGACTGACCTTGAAGATAGTGGCCGGAAGCCACAAACCAAGGAATGTGGTGACCTCTGGAAGTAGGAATTGCCTTCATCAGATAGACAACCAGGGAACAGGATCTTCACTCTTACAACCACAATGAACTGACTTTGCCAGTAATATGAATAAAATTAGAAGAGGAAACACCCCCAGATCCTTCAGAAGGGGCACAGCCTTATCAGCACCTTGATTTTATTTTTTTTAAATTTTTAAATTACTTTATTGTTGTTCAATTACAGTTGTCTACATTTTCATCCCTCCCCTCCCCTACCCCCACCCCATCCAAAAGCACCTCAATTTTAGCCCAGTGGGAACCATGGCAGACTATAGAATCATAAGAAAATAAAATTATATTATGTTAAGTCACTCAATTTGTGGTGATTTGTTATGGGAGCAATGGAAAACTGTTGGTAATACAATTGGCCTATGTTGAGAGAAGAATAACAATAACTATTACTTATTGAGCACATAATGAACAAGGCTTGTTAAATGTATTATTTCATTTAATAGTAATATCTTCATTTGTTTACATGAGTAAAATAAAGCACACAAAGTTTAGATAATTATCCAAACTCAACCAGCTAGTAAATAATAGATCTTAGATTATTCAAACAGGGTGTCTAACTGTAGGCCCCCTTTTAACCAGTATGCTACTCTGCTTCACAATAGTACTACAAAACTATATAAAGAAGCCATGCTGAGTTCATCTAAAACTGCAAAAACAGTCATTTATTGAAATTATAATGTATAATTATCTATATGCTCATGTTCAATATATCCATGTAGCTCTCTACTGAGATTTGTATATTTATGGCAATACACTTAGAAATAAAATTGTACTTTAAAGTTTCAGTAGAAACATAAAATATATTATTTTTTTCGGGGAATAAAATACTATATAACATGTATTCAGCACTTACCATGAGCATGGTGCTATATTTTGTATCCTATATTCATCATCTCCTTTATTCCTGATAACCCTATGATTTAGGCTTTATTATATACCTCTATTTTGAAGAGGTATATAATAAAGCCTACATCATAGTTAAGAGTCTGAGTTTCAGCAGTGTTTTTGGAAAATGAAATCAACCATGGCTGCAAAAAAGTGGCAGAAGAGGGCCTAGTATCCAGGAATGTGACACTCCAAAGTATGCTACCTCTTCACGGATAAGTTAGCGTGAAATGTCATCGAGTAAACTTTACTTCTGTAGAATGGGATAATAATGCAATATTTAACTAGTGTGGCTTCAAGTTGATTAATGAGATAAGGCATCATATATAATATCCTTAACATGGTAGTGATTTGTGGTTCTCAATCCAGAGGCCCCAATACACTAGGCCTACCATTCCTAGCCTGGTGACCTGCTGTGGCATCTCAGGTTATCTCTAGACAGGCTATACTCCCAAGAGCAGCCTACAAAATTGCGGCATGTGAAGATAAAGATGGAGGGTTAGAGTGTGGCAGGGATCCAAATAATCATCCCTTTGAGCCCTCATCATTGTTAAACTCCCTCAGGTGTTTTCATAAACCTTTACATAGCTCCTCTCGGCAATATTTTTACCTACTGATTGCTATTTGTAATATTTACTCTCTTGGCTTTGAGTGGCAAGTTGTTTCCACCCATTCATCAAGAATAAGTTATATTCCTTCCTTTGACTTCTTATTGAACTCCAAATCAAATATTAGTTTCCTTCCTTGCCCCTATTCATTATATTACTTTATGAAAAATATGCAAATAGGTTATTTTACCCTATACTATTCACTTGTAGGGTAATTAACAATGCACTCTGCATACAAATAAATTATTTTTAAAAAGTCTCTCTCAGGTCATTAGATGAGCTGCATGTCTAATTTATTTAAAACACTGAATATTAGCCCTGGCTTGTGTAGCTCAGTGGATTAAGCATGGGCCTGCAAACCAAAGGCTTGTCAGTTCAATTCCCAGTCAGGGCGCATGCCTGGGTTGTAGTCCAGGTTCCCAGTAGGGTGCGTGTGAAAGGCAACAACATACTGATGTTTCTCTCCCTTTCTTTCTCATTCCCTTCCCCTCTCTAAAAATAAATAAATAAAATCTTTAATAAAAATAAAACACTGAATGTTATAGTAACCAAATGTGTTGTGAAGGCGCTCAAAAGCTTTACTTGAAGTTGTTATAAATTCTCAAAATCATTAACACATACCTAGCTTAAGTACTTCTTTTTTTTAATTTTTAAAGATTTTATTTATTATTTATTTTCAGAGAGAGGAGAAGGGAGGGAGAAAGAGCAATGTATGGTCACCTGTCACATGGCCCTCACTGGGTACCTGGCCTGCAACCCAGGCATGTGCCCCCCGACTGGGAATCGAACCGGGACCCTCTGGTTCCCAGCCCGCACTCAATCCACTGAGCTACACCAGCCGGGATAGCTTAAGTACTTCTTAAAGGCATATGCTTGACAAAGTAGAAAGTTTTAAATGAGAGAATTCCTTCATCATGAACACTTTGTTAGATTTGTTTAATGAAATGCTGTATAAATTTCATCAGGAAAATTAAAACAGCAACTAATTATCTTGCTTTTAACTTTCCTTATGCCAAAGTTTAAAAATTGCAAAGCTTTATATATATCATACATGGAATTTTATGAATTAAGTTATCAACTGGCATTCTTTTTATTGCCTTAATTTAAAGACTATTTCAATAGATAGGGGGGTAGTCAGAAGATGGAGACCAAGTAGGTAGAACGTGAGCCCACTTACTTGTGCCCCAGCATGGATTTTCGGCTGATCTTCTGACAAGTGACCTGAACAATCAAAGGAATCTCAGCTGATATGAATTTTTGAAGCCAGGGAGTACAGAGGATGCTTTGCATCCTCTGGTAAGAGATTTTATAAGTTGAGGGGGAAATGCCCTGTGCGAGGCACCTGCAGCAGGGAGAAATCAGACAGAAAATGCAACTTAGAGCTCTGTCCCCTCCCAGACCGGGGCCCTGGTCCCACACAGTGAAACCACCAACCCCAACAGCGAGAGACTCGGAAGGATATGTAGTCTGGGGGACTCAGGCTGCACACACACAGTGAGCAGCGCATCCATAGCTGCCGCACCAGCCAGGGGAGTTCCAGAGAGAAATTGTATCTCCTAAAACTGGCAGAGGTACTGGCAGGCTGTGGACAGCCCTGACTGAGAGAGATTTTGTGCTTCTGGGGGAGGTGGAGCATGCAGAGAATTGGCTCAGGACGTGGTGCTTTGGTGTGGGGGCCACATAGAAACTCTTTTAAAAGGGAAACTAAGGTGAGACTGGGTAGGGTCGCCGTGGTTGGGCACATGCAAAGAAGCTCTGCCAACAAAGAAACCAGAGTGAAAGAGCAGTTTGGTCCCACTGAGCCCAGCTGCATAAGAAAAAGAGAAAGTTGCACAGTGAAGGAATTGTGGGGCCCGGCAGGGGGCTATTCAGAGTGGAGAGTTAGGGCCTGAGTCTCTTGTGATTGTGGCAGGCTGGGAACTAGACAGCCAGGAGCTGAGTGCCTGAAATTCATTGTAGCCAGGCAGGTCCCCTCACAGGCAGGTATGTCCAGCCCCTACCTGTGGATTACAGGCTCTGCAGATCAGTGAAGCCAGGCCCAGGAGCCTCCTGCCTAGTGCACATACACAGAGTAAAGAAAGGGCCCTTTCTGAACTTCTATTAGACAGTATGAGCTACACTGGTTCCTCAGACCCTCATCCACTGAAACCAGCAGAACAGAGAGATTAGAGGCAGGCACAAGAAGGGGTGTTCAGGGCCTCACCTGGCCTCGGATCTTATGCAGAGCTACCATGAGCGATAAGCAAGAAAGAGCTGCCCTTTTTACACAAATTGGCTCCTCACAGGAAACAGACAGCTAATCCACCAGAAACTATACATTATTGGAGATAATCTGGGACAGATGAAGACGTGTGGCTGGAGGCAGGGGAACATTCCTACCATCTTTCCTGAAGACTCAGCAGTGGTCCCAAGTGATGACCCAGGGATTCCCCCCTCTGGATCGCACAAGAGGCCCCCTCTGGAGGCCAGTGGAGGTGGTAGTGGCAGTGCTCTCAGACATTAGATGAACCACTCCTGGGCCTTGCTCAGATGGAAAGCTTGCAGGGCAGAACAGTGCGGGGCAGCCAAGCCTGAAGGAAGCAGCCACAGAATGTGGATGGTTCTCAGTCTCCAACAGGCTGCCTACAGCCAAACTAGAACACCATCTGACATGACCAAGGGTGGACCCAGAAAGAGAAGACAGTGGCAAACACAACTCTGCTGAGACAAAATCCACCACAGTGTTCTTCATTATTTCAGTTTGTTTTTCTTCTGCATAACTTTTAGACATTTTTTTCTTTTTTCAAATATTTTCCTATTATTTCACTATTTTTTATTTTACTTTGTTTCAAATCTCATATTTTACTCATCCCTTCTCTTACTCCATTTTCCTTCAACCTTCCTCTTCTTATTTTTGTTTTAAATTTTATTTTCCCCTTTCTACACTTTGTTTCTATTCCACACTCTTACTATTTCTCCTCCCTCCATACTCTCAAATCCATTTTCTTGCCATTAGTTATCTCACATTCTTTTTTCCTTTCTTATAATATACTTATTTTCTCTCCACTTTTATTAATCTTTGCTCATTGGTTGTTGATATTGTGGTTGTTCTGCATTTCTTCAATTTTACTCCTAGAGGTTCACAACTTTTGTATTTCAAATATCAAATTTTACTGCTCTCTTCTCCTACTCTATTTTGCCTACTTCTTTCCCTTTCTTTTTATATTTTAAATTTCATTTTTTACATCTCTTAACCTAGCTTTCATTCCTCCCTCTTATTATTTCCTCTCCCTCTATCCTCTCAAAATCACTTTTCTTTTCTTTAGGCATCTCATAATCATTTTCTCTTTCTTTTTTCCTTCATATTCCCTTTCCACCTTTATTAATCTTTGCTCATTTGTCATTGATATTACTGTGGTAGAAGTTTTTCTTCAATTTTGTTCCTATTATTTTTACTATTTTTTTATATTTTTGCATAGCTCATATTGTACTACTCCTTTTTCTTATTCCATTTTCCCTCTCCCCTCCCTTTTTTATTTATGATGTAAATTTTCTTTTCTTTCTTTCTTTACCTTGTTTGTATTCCCTACTTTTATTATTCCTTCTCTCAAACCCTCTCAAAAGCATTTTTTGTTCTGTAAGTTGTCTCATTTTAATTTTTCCTTCCTTATAATATTCTTATCTTTCTCCAACTTTATTAATATTTGCTCAGTTGTGTTAGATAGTGTGGTCATGGTTGGGAAATATTTTTGCAGGTATGGCCTTTGTTTCCTTGGTGGTTTTGTTTTGTTCTGGCAGCACCTGTACAACAGCATACAGGAAGTGGTGAATGGTGTGACTCTCAGTCACCCAGGCAGAAAGAAGTACCCACCAATGAATGACCCAACAACATCCAAAATGCAATTACAACAAGAGAGCCCACATAAAAGCCATAAAGGGCATCCAAAACGTATCCATCTTAGGAGATCAAGGAGACTACACTACTGAGTCCCACAGGTCTCCTATCACAGAAGGCTACCCCAAGAAGACCAGGAGGCAAAGCAGATCAATTTAATATGCAGAAACAAACAAAAAGAGTCACTAAGCGGGGGATACAAATAAACAACCCCCAACCAAAAAAAAAGGAGGGTTCACCAGAAAGCATTCTAAATGAAATTCAGACAAGCAAACTATCAGACTTAGAGTTCAATATAATGGTTATAAGGAGGCTCAAGGAGCTCAGTGAAAGATACAAAGAACTCTATGGGAGCTACAAAGAACTTAGTAAAAACTACATCAGCATCGAAAAAGAATAGAAACTATGAAAAAGAGCCAGGAGCAAATGAAGAATACAATATCTGAAATGAAAAATACACTTGAAGGAATTAAAAGCAGGCTAGGTGAAGCAGAGAATCAAATATGCAAGTTGAAGGACAAGGTAGAAAAAAAATACCCAGACAGAGTAACGAAACAAAAAGAATGAAGACACTTAAAGGGACCTATAAGACAACATAATGTATAATAATAGTCAGATCACTGGGATACCAGAAGAAGGAGAAAAGGAGCAAGGAATAGAAAACCTGTTCTAAAAAAGTAATGACAGAAAACCTACCTAGCTTGGTGAGGGAAAAATTCATGGAGGTCCAGGAAGCACAGAAGGTCACAATCAAGATGAAATCAAAGAGGCCTACTCTAAGACACGTTACAATCAATATGGCAAAATTAGAAGGCAAAGAGACAATCTTAAAGGCAGGAAGGGAGAAATGGCTAGTAACATACAGGAGAACTGTGATAATACTATGAGCCGATTTCTCAACAGAAACAGTATAAGCCAGAAGGGAATGGCAAGAAATATTCCAAATAATGAAAAACAAAGACCTGCAACCAAGACTACTCTATGTAGCCAGGCTCTCATTTAAATGGAAGGCAAAATAAACAGCTTCCCAGAAAAGAAAGCTAAAAGAGTACATCCAAACCAGTATTGCAAAAGATGCAAAAGGGACTGCTCTAAGACAATGAAGAAAAAGAGAGAGATAGAGAGGGACACAGGTACAAAGAGGAAAAAATGGCAATATATGAATATATACCTATGAATAAGAATAAATACCTATCCATGTCAATAAATACCTATCCATAAATACTTATCAATAAATAAGAATGAATATATACCTATCGATAGAACCTTAATTGTAAATGGATTAAATGTTCCAAGCAAAAGACTTAGGGTCTTGAATGGATAAGAAAGCATGACGACATATATGATGTCTACAAGAGACCCACCTCAGAGCAAAAGAACTGCACAGGTTGAAAGTAAAGGGATGGAAAAAATATTCCAAGCAAATGGACATGAAAAGAAAGCTGGGGTAGCAATACTTATATCAAACAAAAGACTGCAAAACAAAGGCCATAACAAGAGACAAAGAAGATCACTACATAATATTTAAGGGAGTAGTCCAACAAGAGGGTATAACCCTTAAAACATATGTGCGCCCAATATATGAGCACTTAAATATGTAAGGAAAATCTTGGAGGATTTCAAGAAAGATTTTGAAAGCAAGACAGTCATCTTAGTGATATTTACACCCCACTGCCTGCAATGGATAGACCTTCCAAAGAATCAACAGGAAAATTGTGGCCTTGAACAACACTCTAGATCAAATGGACTTAATTGATATATATCGAACCTTTCACCCCCAAAGAATCAAAATATACATTCTTTTCAAATATACATGAAACATTTTCAAAGATAAACTACATGGTAAGACACAGAACAAGCTTCAAAAAATTCAAGAAATTTGAAACCATAGCAAGCATTTCCTCGGATCACAATGGCTTGAAACTAGAAACCAACCTCAAGGAAAAAACTCAAAAACATTCAAATACATGGATACCAAATAACATGTTATTAATTAATGAATGGGTTAACGATGAGATCAAGAAAACAATCAGAAACTACCTGAAAACAAATGATAATGAACACACAACAACCCAAAATCTATGGGACACGGTGAAGGCAGTCCTGAGAGGGAAGTTCATAACAATACAGGCCTACCTAAAGAAGATACAAAAATCTCAAATAAACAACTTAATCCTACATCTACAAGGACTAGAAGAACAGCAAACAAAGCCTAGAGCAAGTAGATGAAAGGAAACAACCAAGATCAGATCAGAATTAAATGACATAGAGACTAAAAATAAAATTCAAAGGATCAATGAATCCAGGAACTGGTTCTTTGAAAAGATAAACAAAATAGACAAATCTTTAATCAAATTCATCAATAATAACAAGACAGGACCAAATAAATAAAATCAGAAATGAAAGAGAAGCTACAATCAATAACACAGACATACAAAGGATTGTAACAAATTACTATGAACAACTATATGCCAAGAAATTGGACAACCTGGGCAAAATGGGCAATTTCTAGAAACATAAAATCTTTCGTAACTAAATCAAGAAGAAACAGAGAGCCTGAATATATCAATAACAACTAGTGAAACTGAAGCCATAATCAAAAACTCCAGGTACACAAAAGCCCTGGACCAGATGGCTTCACAGACAAATATCACCAAATATTTAAATAACTTACTCCTATCCTTCTCAAACTATTCCCAAAAATTCATGAAGTGGGAAGACTCCCAAACTCTTTTTCTAGGTTAATATTATCCTAATCTCAAAATCAGGTAAAGATACAACAAAGAAAGAAAACTAAATGTCAATATTTCTGATGAACATAGATGCTTAAATCCCTAACCAAATACTGGCAATCTGGATCCAGCAGTATATTAAAAAGATCATACAACATGATCAAGTGGGATTCATCCCAGGGATACAAGGATGGTACAATATTCACAAATCAATAAATGCAATACATCACATAAACGAAAGACAAGAATCACATGTCCATATAAATAGATGCTGAAAAACCATTTGATAAAATCCAGCACCCACTTATAATAAAAACTCTCAGCAAAGTGTTACTAGAGGAAGCATATCTAAACATAATAAAAGCCATATACTAGAAACCTACTGCCAACATCATATTCAATGGGTGAAAACTAAAAGCTTTCCTATTAAGACAAGGGTGTCCACTTTTACCACTCTTATTCAACATAGTACTGGAAGTTTTAACCCCAGTGGTCAAGCAAGAAAAAATAAGTAAAAAGCATCCAAATTGGAAAAGAGGAAGTAAAACTGTCATTATTCACAGATGACATGATATTGTACATAGAAAACCCTATAGATGCCACCAAAAACTATTCAACCTAAGAAATGAATGTGGTAAAACAGCAGGATACAAAGTCAATATTCACAAATCAATGGCATTTTTGTACACCAGCAATTAACTATCAGAAGTGAAAATAGGAAAAAAAAATCCCATTTTCTATAAAAACAAGAAAAATAAAGTACCTAGGAATAAATTTAGCCAAGGAGGTAAAAGACCCGTACTCAGAAAACTACAAAACACTGAAGAAAGTAATTGAGGAAGATACAAATAAATGGAAGCAATACCGTGTTCATGGACTAGAAGAATTAACCTTATTAAAATATTCATACTACCCAAAGCAATCTATAGATTCAATTCAATTCCTATTAAAATACCAATGGCATATTTCACAGATTTAGAACAAATATTTCAAAATTTTATATGGAACTAAAAAGACCCCAAATAGCCTCAGCAATCTTGAGGGAGAAGAACAAAGTAGAAGAGATCACAATATCTGATATCAAACTATATTACAAGGCCACTGTAATCAAAACAGCTGGGTACTGGCATAAGAACAGACACACAGATCAATAGAACAGAATTGAGAGCCCAGAAATAAACCCATGTCTCTATGGTCAATTAATATTTGACAAAGGAGACACGAGCATACAATGGAGTAAAGGTAGCTTTTTCAATTAATGGTGTTGAGAGAACAGACTGGGATATGCAAAAAAGTTAAACCACACCACTAACTTATGCCATACACCAGAATAAACTCAAAATGGATGAAAGCTTAAATATAAGATGCAACACCATAAAAATCCTAGAGGAAAACATTGGCAGTAAAATTGCAGATATTCCATGTAGTGATATTCTTGCCAAAATGTCTTCTTGGGCAAGGGAAATAAAGAAAAAATAAACAAATAGGACTACATCAAATTAAAAAGCTTCTGCACAGCCAAAGAAACCATCATTGAAATGAAAAGGAAAGTGACCATATGGGAGAACATATTTGCCAATGATACCTTGGACAAGGGTTTAATCTCCAAAATACATAAAGTCATACAACTCCACACCAGGAAGACAAACAATCCAATTAAAATAGGGGCAAAGAACCTGAGCAAATGCTTCTCCAAAGGAGGGCATACAGAGGGCCCACAGACATAAGAAAAGATGCTCCACATCACTCACCATCAGAGAGATGACAATTAAAGCCACAATGAGATATCACCCTACACCTGTCGGGATGGCTACCATCGATAAATTGACCAACAACAAGTGCTGGTGTGGATGTGAAGAAAAGGGAACCCTAGAGCACTGTTGGTGGCAAAACAGTATGGAATTTCCTCAGAAAAATTAAAAATGGAACTGCCTTGTGACCTGGAAATTTTACTGCTGTGAATATACCCTAAAAATCCTGAATTATCAATTCAAAAGAACTTGAGTGACCCTATGTTCATAGCAGCACTATTTATAATAGCCAAGTGCTGAAACAGCCTATTTGCCCATCCGTAAATGAATGGATCAAAAAACTGTGGTACGTCCTGGATGGTGTGGTTCAGTGGATTGAGTGCTGGCCTGCAAATTGAAAGGTCACTGGTTCAATACCCTGTCAGGCCACATGTTTGGGTTGTGGGCCAAGTCCCTAATTGGGGTGTGTAAGAGGCAACCTATTGATGTTTCTCTCTCACAATTATTAAAAAAAAACCCTGTGGTACATTTACACAGTTGAATATTACACAGCAGAAAGAAAAAAGGAACTCCTTTCTTTTGCAAGAGCATAGATGGAACTGGAGAGCATTATGCTAAATGCTATA
>PVJI01031005.1:0-13564 GCA_004026765.1 Micronycteris hirsuta
TTCTTGGGCCCATTAGAGAACTGAGGTCATAGTGAGACTGGCCACCTCAAAATCTAGACAAATAGGCAGATACAGAGAATCAGAACTGAGATATTAGCTTAGTGGGATCAGAGCCTGTTGGAGCCATAAACTAGTAAGAACACTTAGGTGGTAACTGACCAAATGTTGGAGGTAAAGAGTGAATTAGCATGAGTGACAGTCACACCTGGGGGCTATAACCTTGGGAGATCACCACACTTGCATTAGTTGTATGTCCAGAAATCCCACCAGATAGGTATGTCATATACAAGGTAGATATCAATATATCAGTATTCACTATACACCAATTAAAATGCAGAGATTGTAAGTGGATTATAAAATAACCTAATAATATGTTTGTTATGTCTACAAGTGACCTACTTAAAATTTAATGACACAAATCATTTATAAGTAAAGGGATAAAGGCAGACACCATGTTATCAGTAATCCAAAGAAAGCTAATTGCCATGTTACTTGAACAAAGAAAATTGTCAGGGATAAGGACGGGGACATTATATCATGATAAAAGAGTCTATTCTCCAAGACAACATTAACAATGTTCCATATGTATATACCTAACAAAAAAAATGTAAAAAAAAAAACAAAACATGAAACTTTTGTTATTTGAGCAAATATTTTGAGACCAACAAATACATTTTGTTCATTTTCTTTTTGAAAAATATAATCATCTCATGAGACAACTTTCCTTTTTACTTTGGATTTCTAGTTCTGTTTCCCACAAATCAGCCCAACATGACTGCTTCAATGGAGCAATGATAACAGAATCCTTGTGCTTTACTTTTTCAGGTGGGTATAATTTTAGAATTTTTTTTTACTTTAGTCTCTGAAATGTAATGATTTGAAATTATATTTTAATTAAGAACATGCTAGTTATAAAAATAAGAAATTTACAATGTAAGATTAAAATCATTACAAATATGTAAGACACCAAGGGAAATTTGAAACCTTCTGATGCCATCAAAGCTTTTGTTTCAATTGAGGGACCTTCTAAAAAATTACAGCCTATGCCAGGGAATTTTGTGGGGGTTATTTTTCTTTTCTCTCTCTCTCTTTTTTTATTGTTGTTCAAGTACAGTTGTCAACATTTTCCTTCCACCACTCAATCCTACCCCAGCCATTACCCCCTCCCACCCTCCACCCTACCCCTCTTTGGCTTTGTCCAGTTGAGCTTTATACATGTTCTTGACAACCCTCCCCCCGCTTTTCCCCACTTTATCCCCTCCCATCTCCCTCTGGTTACTTCAGTTTGTTCTTAATTTCAATGTCTCTGCTTTTATTTTGCTTGCTTGTTTGCTTTGTTGATTAGTTTCCACTTATAAGTGAGATCAAATGCTATCTGTCTTTCACTGCCTGGCTTATTTCACTTAGCATAGTGCCCTCCAAATCCATCCAAGCTGTCCCAAAGGGTAGGAGCTCCTTCTTTCTTTCTGCTTCATAGTATTCCATCCTGTAAATGTACCACAGTTTTTTGATCCAC
Source organism: Micronycteris hirsuta (assembly GCA_004026765.1). Classification (NCBI taxonomy): domain Eukaryota; kingdom Metazoa; phylum Chordata; class Mammalia; order Chiroptera; family Phyllostomidae; genus Micronycteris; species Micronycteris hirsuta. Next base: position 1,517 of record PVJI01031005.1, read on the forward strand.
TCATTTACTGATGGGCACTTAGGTTGCTTCCAGCACTTAGCTATTGTAAATTGTGCTGCTATGAACATTGGGGTGCATAGGTTCTTTTGGATTGGTGTTTCAGGGCTCTTAGGGTATAATCCCAGCAGTGGAATTTCTGGGTGAAAAGGCAGTTCCATTTTTAGTTTTCTGAGGAAATTAAATACTGTGTTCTACAATGGCTGCACCAGGCTGCATTCCCACCAACAGTGCATTAGGGTTCCTTTTTCTCCACAACCTTTCTAGCACTTGTTTGTTGATTTGGTTATGATGGCCATTCTCACCAGTGTGAAGTGGTATCTCATTGTGATTTTAATTTGCATCTCTCTGATGTCTAGTGATACTGAGCATCCTTTCATATATCTCTGGGACCTCTATCCTCCTTGAAGAAGTGTCCATTTAGGTCCTTTGTTCATTTTTAACTGGGTTGTTTGTCTTCCTAGAGTGGAATTGTGTGAGTTCTTTATATATTTGGGAGATCAAAACCTTGTCCAAAATAACATTTGCAAATATGTTTTCCCATATGATTAGTTCCTTTTTCATTTTGCTGCTGTTTTCTTTAGCCATACAGAACCTTTTTATTTTGATCAAGTCCCTTTTGTTTATATTTTCCTTTATGTCCCTTGCTCTGGGGGATATATCGGTGAAAATATTGCTGCCTGGAATATCTGAGATTTTCCTGCCTATGTTTTCCTCTAGGACTTTTATGGTGGTGCAACTTATATTTAAGTCTTTTATGCATATTGAGTTTATTTTTGTGTATGGTGTAAATTGGTGGTCAAGTTTCTTTTTTTTTGCATGTAGCTGTCCAGATCTCCAAACACCATTTTTTAAAGAGGCTATTTTGATTCCATTTTATGTTTCTGCCCCCTTTGTTGAATATTAATTGACCATAGAGACTTAGGTTTATTTCTGGGCTCTCTATTCTGTTCCATTGATCTATGTGTCTGTTCTTATGCCAGTACCAGACTATTTTGATTACCATGGCCTTGTAATACAGTTTTTGTCAGGTATGGTGATCCCACCTATTTTGTTCTTCTTTCTCAAAATTATTGTGCCTATTCGGGGTTGTTTATAGTCCCATATAAATTTTTGAAGTGTTGGTTCTGTATCTGTGAAATATGTCATTGGTATTTCAATAGAGATTTTATTGAATCTATAAATTGCTTTGGGTAGTATAGACATTTTCATGATGTTAATTCTTCCAATCCATGTACATGGTATATACTTCCATTTATTTGTGTCTTATTCAGTTTCTTTCTTCAGTGTTGTGTAGTTTTCTGAGTACAAGTCTGTTACCCTTTTGACTAGGTTTATTCCTAAGTACTTTATTTTTCTTGTTGCTATACGAAATTGAATTTTTGTCCTGATTTCTGTTTCTGATATTTCATTGTTGGTGGATGAAAATGTCTATGATTTTTTAATATTTGACTTTGTATCGCACTATTTTGCCAAATTCACTTATTAGATCAAGTAGTTTTCTGGTGGAGTCTGTAGAGTTTTCTTTCTTTTTTAAAAAAAGATTTTATTTATTTATTTTTATGCAGAAGAGAGGGAGTGAAACATCAGTGTGTGGTTGCCTCCCACGTGGCCCCCAATGGGGACCTGGCCCACAACTCAGGCTTGTGCCCTGACTGGGAAGCAAACCGGCAACCCTTCGGTTCACAGCCCTTGCTCAATCCACTGAGCTACACCAACCAGGGCTGTAGAGTTGTCCATGTACACTATCATGTCATCTGCAAACAATGACAGTTTACTTTCTCCTTTCCAATTTGGATGCCTTTTTTTTTTCTTCTTCTTGTCTGATTGCTGTGTCTAGGATTCCAATAATATGTTGAATGGGAGTGGTGAAAGCAGACATTCTTGTCTTGTTCCTAATCTTGGTGGGAAAGTTTTTAGTTTTTGCCCTTTGAGTATGATGTTGGCTGTAGGTCTCTCATATATGACCTTTATTATGTTGAGGAATGCTCCCTCTATTCCCACTTTGCTGAGTGTTTTTATCGTAAATGGGTGCTGTACCTTATTAAATGCTTTTTCCATATCTATTGATATGATCATGTGATTTTTGTCTTTCCTTTTGTTTATGTGAAGTATTACATTTGTTGATTTGCAAATATGGTACCATCCTTGCATCCCAGGGATTAATCCCACTTGGTTATGGTGTATGATCTTTTTATATATTGCTAGATGTGGTTTGACAATATTTTGTTAAGGATTTTAGTGTCAATGTTCATCAGCAATTTTGGCCTGCAGTTTTCTTTCTTTATTATGTCTTTACCTGGTTTTGGGATTAGGATGATGCTGGCTTCATAAAAAGAGTTTGGTAGTCTTCCCTGTTCTTGGATTTTTTAGAAAATTCTGTGAAAGATAGGGATTAGCTCTTCCTTAAATGCTTTGTAAAATTCTCCTGTGAAGTCATCCGGTCCAGGGTTTTTGTGTGTAGGGAGTTTTTTGATTACTGCTTCAATTTCGTCAGCTGTTATTGGTTGGTTCAGGCTTTCTGCTTCTTCTTCAGTGAGTTTTGGAAGATTATATTTTTCTAAAAATTTGTCCATTTCACCTAAGCTTTCAAATTTCTTGGCATACAGTTCTTCATAGTAATTTCTTACTATCCTTTGTATTTCTGTGGTATCAGTTGAAATCTCTCCTCTTTCATTTCTGATTGTATTTATTTGGGTCCTCTCTCTCTCTCTCTCTCTCTCTCTCTCTCTCTTTTTTTTTTATGAATCTGCTTAAAAGCTTGTAGATTTTGCTTATCTTTTCAAAGAACCAGCTCCTGGATTTATTGATCCTTAGAATGTGCTTTTAGTCTCTATGTCATTTAATTCTGCTCTGATCTTGGTTATTTCCTTTCTCTTAACTTGCTCTGGGCTGTCTTTGTTGTTGTTCCTCGAGTTCTTGTAGACGTAGGGTTAGGTTGTTTGTTTGAAATGTTTCTATCTTTTTAGGTAGGCCTGTATCACTATGAACTTCCCTCTCAGGACTGCCTTTGCTGTGTCCCATAAGTTTGGACAGTTGTAACTTCATTTTAATTTGTTTCCAGAAGCTTATGATTTCTTCCTTGATCTCATTTTTAACCCATTCATTGTTTAATAGCATGTTATTCAATCTCCATTAGTTTGAGTGTTATTTAGTTTTTTCCTTGGGTTTGGTTTCTAGTTTCAGCCCTTTGTGGTCTGAGAAGATGGTTTCTATGATTTCAGTTTTCTTGACTTTGTTGAGGCTTGTTTTGTATCCTATCACATGGTCTATCTTTGAAAATGTTCTATGTGCATTTGAAAAGAATCTGTATTTTGCTTCTTTAGGATGAAAGGTTCTATAGATATCAGTTAAGTCCATTTGATCTAGGGCATTGTTCAACACCACAATATCTTTTTTGATATTTTGTTTGGAAGATCTATCCATTTTTGACAGTGGGGTCTTGCTGTCTATATCTTTTTTGAAATCCTCCAAAGTTTTCCTTATATACTTGGGTGCTCCTATTTTGGGTGCATATGTACTTATAATGTTTATGTCTTCTTGATGGATTCTTCACTTGAGTATTATGAAGTGTTTTTCTGGGTCTTTTTTATAGCCTTTGTTTTGAAGTCTATTTTTTTCAGATATCAGTATTGCTACCTGGCTTTTTCCCAGTCTGTTTGCATGGAATATTTTTTTCCAGCCCTTCACTTTCAGTCTGTGTCGGTCTTTTGTTCTGAGGTAGGTGTCTTGTAGGCAGCATATGTGCGGGTCATGTTTTCGTATCCATTCAGCTACCCTATGTTATTTGATTGGAGCATTAAATCCATTTACATTTGAGGTTATTATTGATAGGTACTTATTCATTGCCATGTTACTCCCTTTGTACCTCTGTCCCTTTCTCTCTCATTGTTTTTCTTCCTTTTATTAAAGTGGTTCCGTTAGCACAACTTGCAGTGCGGGATTTGTGGAGCTGTATTCTTCTGGCCTTCTTTTTTTCTGGGAAGCTTCTTATTTGACCTTCCATTTTAGTAGCAAGCCTTGCTGGATAGAGTAGTCTCAGTTGCAGGATGTTGCTTTTCATTACTTGGAATATTCCTTGCCATTCCCTTCTGGCTCATAATGTTTCTGTTGAGAAGTGAGTTGCTAGTCTTATCAGGGCTCCCTTGTGTGTTACTTTCTGTTGCTGCCTTTAAGATTCTCTGTTTGTCTTGGAATTTTGCCATTTTAATTATGATGTGTCTTGCAGTGGGTCTCTTTGGGTTCCTCTTGTTTGGGACCCTCTCTGCTTCTTGGACTTGTGTGTCTTCTTCTCTCATCAAATTAGGGAAGTTTTCCATCATAACGTTTTCAAACCGTTTTTCTATCCCTTGCTCCTCTTCTTCTCTTTCTGGTATCCCTATTATATGGATATTATTCTGTTTCATGTTGTCCTGCATTTCCCTTAATCTGTCATTATTTTTCAGTCTTTTTCCTTTTGCTTGCTCTTTTTGGGAGGTTTTTTCTACTTTGTCCTCCAACTCACTGATTCGATCCTCTGCTTCATTGAGCCTGCTTTTGATTCCTTCTACTGTGTTCTTCAATTCAGAAATTGTATTCTTCATTTCCTCTTGGCCCTTGTTGATTGCTTCCATGTCCTTTTTTATGCTGATACAGTTTGCAGTAAATTCCTTGTAATTTTTCTGGAGTTTTTGGTAGTTCACACTGATTTTTTGAGCTTCCTTATAACCATTATTTTGAACTCAATATCTGATCATTGACTTGCCTCTATTTCATTTAGCATTCTTTCTGAGGAATCCTCCTTTCCTTTAGATTGGGGGTTGTTTCTTTGTCTTCCCATTGTTTGTGGGACTCTTCTTGTTCGCTTCTTTTTCTTAAATTGATCTGTTTTGACTTTCTGACTTTGCGGTTTAAACTTCTGTGGTGGGAGGCATGTGAGATACAGTGGTGCAGTATCCTTAGTCACCTGAACTTGATATTCTTGGGATGTCCTTTATGCCTTTTATGCTGGTTTTCTGGATATAATTGGGTTTTGATTGTTGTTGGGTCATTCTTTCATGAGTCCTTCCCTGCCTCAGGCTGGCTGAGGGTCACTTCATCCTCCATGTCTTGTGTGCTGTTGTGCAGGCACTGCCTGAACAAAACCATAGAGCCCAAGAAACAAACCCACACCCATAAATATAACTCCCCTCCTTAATCCCACAATCAATAACAAATGAACCAGTATTAATAAGGGTGTAATGAGATTAAGACTATTATAAGAAAAGAGAGTGGATAAGAGATGATCTATTGAAAAATAAGTGATTTTATAGGGTAGAGGGAGGTGTACTAATAAGAGTTGGGAATTGGAGCAATGCAAAGAGAGAAGGTAAATTTTACCTCATGAGTAAAGTAAGGGATTGAAGAGTGTGGAATGGAGTATGCAAAGGGAACCTTATAATATTAGGTTTAATCAGAAATTAAAATAGTATAAAATAAAATAAAGTGAGAGAGACAAACAAAAAGGAAGGAAAAATATTAAAAATTAACTAAAATGTAGGAGCCAAATTGGAGAGAAAGATTCACTGGAGTACTATTAACAACAAACAAGCTAAAATTAAAATAGGTGGTATGGGAATAAGAGGAAAAAAGAAACAAAGAAAAATTTAAGAGATGTTTAGAGGAGTGGAAAGTGATTTTGTAATGATAGAGGGAGAGGGAATACTAAGAGTGAGGAACAAAAACTAGACTAAGTGAGAGAAAAGTTAAAATTTGAGATGTAAAGGAGATAAAGAAAAATGAAAGGGCATGATGAAAGAAAAGTAGAAGAAAGACAAAAAAGAAAGAAAAAAAAACAGGCTAAGATGGCATAATTAAAATTTGAGTCAAAATAAAAAAGAGTAAGAGCGAGGTCCGGTAAGATTTGTTATTTAAAATAGAGAATTAGTGACGCTCTAGAGAGAACCTTGAAAAACCAATGCAGCAACAACTACCCTATGAACACCCAACTAGCAAAGTTTGTCACCAGTGTAGAGAGAACACAGATATTTTAATAGCTGGACAAAAGGATGTGAAATGACCCTTGACAAGAGAATCTGTTTTGTGTGTCTGGACAGGGGAGAAAAAGTAAGAGTGTGGAATGGAAACAAGTTGTAGCTAGAGAAAACCAAATTTGAAATAAGAATATTGCAAGGAAAGAGGAAGGTAAGATGGGCTAAGAGAAGGGAGGGGCAAAATATATGAATTGAAATGCACTATAGTATAAAATCTAGTGAGTTATTATATACAAATTTGCTGGACAAGAAATGAATGTTATAAAGCTATGCAGGAAAGATAATATTGCAAATCATGAAGAACACCACAGTGGCTTTCGTATTGGTAGTCTCTTGTATTTACCACTGTTTTTTTTTCTTTCTGGATCTGCCTCTGGTGATGTCAGAAGTTGACCCTGTCTGACCTTAGGCAGCCTGTTTGATACTTCCAGTGGTCTGCTGTCACTGGCTGTCTCTTTCAATTGTTAATATGGTTCCTCTGCACTCAGCAATCAGGTTTAAGCACTGGAGGGAGGGGTGGAATCCTTCCTGTGGTGGGGGCTATTGTTTCCCCTCAGGTAGCTGCAGCTCGGAGGGGAGTGGTCTGCCTGAACAGGTAGGTTGCTGTGTACCAGGGCTGGCTCAGCACTGGATCCCAGTGGCTACTTTCTCGGTTCTCTCCCCAAAGCCTCCATCCCCAGTCTCTCTTCAAGTCTCTCCAGTCCACTCTGCCCCACCTTTGCCAATGATCTACTGTCTCTCGCTGTCTCCTTTGGTTGTTTATCTGGTCACTAGGACTCAGCAGTTAGGCTTAAGCACCAAAGGGCAAGGGCAGAGACCGTCCAGGGTCAGGGATATTGTTTCCCCTCAGGCTACTGCTGCTCAGAGGGGAGTGGCCTGCCTGAGCACAAAGTCTGCTGCCCTATGGGGGATGACTCAGCATGGGATTCCAGTGGCTACTCTCCCAGTTCTCTCTCCATGGCTTCAGACCCAGTCTCTCCTCAGGCAATTCCAGCCCTCTCTGCCCCTGACTTTGCCTGAGTCCTGGGTAAGTGGCTGCAAGTGAAAATTTATGTGTTGGCCCTTTAAATGGCCCTTGTGTTTCCAATCATCTGTCTTTGGCAGAAAGCAACCCTGCTGCTTTTTCCACTGTTTGTTATCTGTGTACTTCTGGGGCTCTGGTGTTCTAGGCTGGGTATCCTCGCTTAGGGTTTAGACTCCAATTTTCTTCAAGGGATCCAACCAGCCACTTAATTATCCCACTGGTACTGCCACCTGTAGACTCCCAGCCAGCCCTCTCAAGTCGCCACCACATTCCTTAGCAGACTGGCTGTGCTGAAGCTGGTTCTGTATGTCCAAAGTTATATGCTTCCCTCTGGCTAATGCTCAGGTGTCTGTTCCAGGTGGTTTCTCCATAATTGAGTTGTAATTCCAGATTGGTCATGAGAGGAGGTCAGTGTGACTTCCATTCACTCCTCCACCATCTTCCTTCTCCGACGCTTGTTTTGTGTCCTATCCTGTGGTCTATTTTTGAAAATGTTCCATGTACATTTGAAAAGAATGTGTATTTTGCTTCTTTGGGATGAAAGTTTCGGTAGATATCAGTTAAGTCCATTTGATCTAGAGCATTGTTCAATGACACTATGTCCTTGTTGCTATTTTGTTCGGAAGATCTACCCATTTTTGACAGTGGGGTATTAAAATCCCCTAGTATTAAGTGTGTTGCTGTCTACCCTTCTTGAAGTCCACCAAGATTTTCCTTATATACTTGGGTGCTCCTATGATAGGTGTATATATGTTTATAATGTTTATGTCTTCTTGATGGATTCTTCCCTTGAGTATTATGAAGTATTTTTCTGGGTCTCTTTTTATTACCTTTGTTTTGAAGTCTATTTTGTCTGATATGAGTATTGCTACCCTGGCTTTTTTTCCTGCCCATTTTCTTGGAATATTTTTTTCCAGACCTTCACGTTCAGTCTGTGTAGGTCTTTTGTTCTGAGGTGGGTCTCTTGTAGGCAGCATACGTGCCGGTCATGTTTTCTTATCCATTCAGCTACTCTATGTCTTTTGATTGAAGCATTTAATCCATTTACATTTAAAGGTTATTATTGATAGGTAGGTGTTCATTGTCATTTTACTCCCATCGTACCTATGTTCCTCTCTCTCTATTTTCCTCTGTTTTCTTATAGCAATCCCTTTAGCATATGCAGTGCTGGTTTGGTGGAGGTGTATTCTTTCAGCCTTCTTTTGTCTGGGAAACTCCTTATTTCACCTTCCATTTTAGTTGAGAGCCTTGCTGGATAGAGTAGTTTTGGTTGCAAGCCTTTGCTTTTCATTACTTTATGCTAGGAAATTTTGATTTTGGAGTAAACAAGAACAGTCAGTGTAGAAAGTGTCTATTTTACTTTCATGCAAATGTAAATGTGCCTTAACATCATTTTTCTCTTATGGCAAGAAAACCCGAGCAAAACTTTGCCTTTATAAACTAATGTAAAGTATGCAAGTTTTGAAGGAAAATCACCAGAATTATTTCAAATAACAAAAAAGAAAATTTTATACTAAAAAAAAGTCAGTAAAGATGTTTTTGAAGATTTCTTAAAGATCATTTTTAGAATAACCTCAGAAAGTGAATCTTAAATAGTGGAAATGTTCTGGAAGGCCCATGCTGTAGGTATGTTCCAGTTTGTTGCATGGGGCACAGATGAGATGGGATTTGCACTTCAACTCTGTAAAAAAGATGCAATTTACTGCTCAAAAGAAAAAATTATTAATAAACCTCGATTTTAAAATTGCACTTAACTCCAAGTACTGGCTTCAATAATTGCACTATTACATTGACTTTATTACTATGTTACTAGTGATGGCCCTGAAGACATTAGTTTTATGCAGTTTTTAATAACATAATTTAATGGCCCACATATAAGCTATTCCAAGAAATGTCCTTTTTCATCACATTATAACTGAGAGCATTATAATTGATAGCATTTTGAAAAGTGCAAAACGTTAAATATGGAGAGATATATGATGCAATGATCATTATCTGCATTAGATGATATTTTATATTCAAGTGAAAATTGGTTATTATGGCTTATTTTATTGTCAGAAGTCTAAAACTGACTTTGGAATATGTTTGGGCTTTAGAAACATTACTAGAAATGCATACAGTTCAACTATGGACTACCTCATAAGGAAAATACAGACTCCATTTTTATCTGCAACATACATTCTTTGTATTATTCTGCTCCCTGTTTACAGGAAACAGTATGAGGGAGCTATGAATATGTCCATTAAATACTTCTTGACAATTTTACCTAGAATTCTGGCAGGCATTATAATGGTTAGAAGGTGCTTGGGAGCAACGTAGGTGTCCATCAACAGATAAACAAAGAACACACACACACACACACACACACACACACACATATATACACATGCAATTTTACTCAGCAATTAAAAATGAAATATTGATTTGGATTCAGTGGATATTATGCCAAGTGAAATAATTCAGACAGAGAAAGACAAGTACTGTATGATTTCATTTATATGTGAAATCTAAAAATAAAACGGAACAAAGAAACAGCAAAATCCAGACAGATTTATAGATACAGAGAATAAATTGATGGCTGCTAGGGTTAGAGGAAGGATGGGTAAAAATTTGAGGTGAGTAATAAATATAAACTTCCAGCTATAAAATAAGCCACAGAATGTAGTGTACAGCACAGGAAATATAGTCAGTAATACTGTAATACCTGCATGGTGACAGGTGGTTACTAGACTTATTGGGGTAATCACATCATAAGGTAGATAAATGTCAAATCAATTTGTGGTATACCTGAAAATAATATAATATTGTTTGTCAATTATCCTTTAATAAAACATTTTTAAATGGAATTTGTGGCTTAACCATTTCAGCAAAATCTTCCAGTGTGACTCTTGTTTTGACATATTGAAGCCAGAATTCATGATTGTATGTTTCCATTTCAAAAAAGTAAGTACAAAAGATGAAAAAAAATCATGTTAGTCATCTTGAGTTACTATATGAAATCAATATGATTTTCACTTATCATATGTTCCAATTTCTCCCTATTCTTTAGAAAATGGAAGCATGAATTACAACACTCCCAATGTAATTACTATAGATTATAGAAAAGTCTTTCTGACATTTGTGTGTGTGTTTGTGTGTATGTTGCCGAAAAATGTCTCTGAAACCAATGTGTGAAAAGATCCACAAAGAGCTACCCTTGAAGACAGTACAGGTAGTCTCCCTTGTCCTCCCAGTAAATCAGTTATGGACATGGTCCATAGGATCTAGTGTTTCAGGGCGATTCTTTATTGTATTTGGTATCCAAAAAATAGGCAAAAGTACTCTTTCTTATTGTTATTCTGACTTTAAAGTCACTTTTTGATATAGCATGTCACTGCCAGTTTAATTTCTAACATATACTCACAAAGCTTATCATTGATAATACTATATGAACATAAGACAAAGCATATAATTTCACAGAAACATCACTTTATTCACAATTAACAAATAATGACCCTATGGGAAGCAAAAGATGTATCCAAGCACCAATGTGCCTAGAAAGTATGGAGAAATATTAAGTAGCTCATTCTAAAAAGTTCAACCCATTATCACACTACTTTTTCTCTTGCACACATTTGCTTTTAGTTACACACAAGACACTGGGGCTCCAAGTAGAGAATCAGCCAAGGGAACAATTTAGAGAGATGGAGTTAAATGAATCTTCCATTTATTCTAAACCATATTTTAAAGAACAATAAACCTAGGAAAAGTATGACATAGGTCTTTGCCTATGTTTCCAAGCCCATAGCAATTCATAAAGACACGGAAATTAGATTGAGCACTTTTTAGGTACCAGGCACTATTTTCCATATACTATCTTCTCACAAAAGATTTATGAAGTAAATGGTGTCATTAACCCCTATGCAGAACAATAAGGAAAGTGAGGCAAAAAATGGTTAATTGTTCAAGGTCTTGAACGCAACCTGTCTATCCCAGTGTGCAAACTCCTAACCAATATGTTATGTTGCTTCTTCACATCAAAGATGATAAGGGTTTAGGACTTCCACCGAGATGGCGGCGTAGCTGGACGCACTTGCTGCCCGCACATCCAGAGTGTCTAAACAATGAACGCAGTAGCAAAAAATTAAACAACCAGAACAGACAGAAACAAACTGAAGTGAAATCTGACACCCAGGAGGGTGGAGAGGACAAACATCCAGGCTGGTAAGCGGGGCAGAACCAAGCAGAGGAGTGGAGTAAGAGGCAGTTTGCACGGAGGGACTCATGCTGCGAGCGCCTGAACAGGGCGTGACCCGGAACAATGGGTGAATCCCACAAGCTGGCAGCGTTTCCTGAGAGGCCAGTAGGAGCCAGCAGAGCCGAGACTGGCAGAAAAGGCAGTGGGGAACTGGGGAGCAGAGGGATGAAGGGAGCCGGCGGTGATCGGCAGTCACCATTGCTTCCTCCCAGGCCCCTCCTCCAGAGGAAATGTCACCCAAAAAGCGACCCAGGTTGCCGGCACCGGTGATCCGACATGTGCACCGAGATAAAAAGAATGAAAATGGCCAAAATGAAAGATCAGAACAAATTACAACTAACGGATGACGACATAGTCAACCTATCAGATGCTCAGCTTAAAACACTGGTAATCAAAATGCTAACAAAACTGGAAGAAAGGTGGACACAAATAATTGAACAAATAAAGAATATGATAAAGATAATGGAGGAAAATTTACAGGAAACCAATAGGGAAAAAAAGGAAGCTGGGACTCAAAACAATGGGATGGACCAGAAGGAAGAAACAAGAATTCAAAAAAATGAGGAGGGACTCAGGAACCTCAGAGACATTTGTAAACAACCCAACATCCAGATCATAGGGCTGCCAGAAGGACAAGAGGAAGACCAAGAAATTGAACGTATTTTTGAACAGATAATGAAGGAGAACTTCCCAGATCTGGCAAAGGAAATAGGCTTCCTGGAAATCCAAGAAGCTCAGAGAACCCCAAAGAAGTGGGACCCAAAGAGGAACACACCAAG
>PVJI01031006.1:0-13551 GCA_004026765.1 Micronycteris hirsuta
GTTGGGAAGCTGGCTTCTATTTCTAAACATGATATTTGTAGGAGTAGCTCATTCATTTTCTTTCTTTTTTAATTGATAAAATATCAAATATAATTTGACATCTGTATACAGTACAAAGTGATCACTACCAGAAGTCTAGTTATTATCCCATTCACTTTTATTACTATAATAGTCCATTTGTGTTTGGGTATGGCATGCCCACAATTCATTCATTTTACAGGTAATATATATAAATGTTTCTCTGAACAATCTTGAATGTCTTTTGGTAAATACTTATATACATTTCTGTCAGGTATATACTTATTCATACTTATCCATGGAGTAAGAGTACGTTTAACTTTAACCGATACTGCCAAGAAATTTTCCAAATTAATTGTACCAGTTTTCATTTCCACAAGCAGCACATGAGTGGTTGAGAAGATGGCGGCGAGATAGGGGGAACAGAGTTTACTTCCTCCTACCCACTGGTTGATTTTCTGAGAAACGGGGCGAAAACCCAGCAGTATTCCAACACATATGATGATTGATGCCCAAGATTACAGGGGAATTTGAACATTCATACAGTGAGACATTAAAACCTGGAGCAGTGAAAGGACCAAAGTCAACCCCAAACAGGAGTCAGTCCAAAAAATAGAGACAGTGAGACAAAATTAACTTTGCTACTCCAGAGAACTCAACAGATTAATTTAAGAAACAGAGGCTAGCAAGAAGAGTCTCACAAACAATGGGAAGACAAAGAAACAACCCCCAAATGAAAGGAAAGGAAGAAATTCCAGAAAGAATGATAGATGAAACAGAGGCAAGCCAACTATCAGATATCGAGTTCAAAGCACTGATTATTAGGAAGCTCAAGAAGCTCAATGAGCTAGCAGAGAATTTCCAGAAACTACAGGGAAACTATGATGAACTCACTGCAAACTATGTCAGCATGAAAAAGGAAATAGAAACTATCCAAAAGGGCCAAGCGGAAATGAAGAATACAATATCTGAACTAAAGAACACAATAGAAGGAATCAAAAGCAGGCTCGATGAAGCAGAGGATTGGATCAGTGAGCTGGAAGACAAGGTAGAAAAAAACACCCAAAAAGAGCAGGAACAGGAAAAAAGAATCAGAAAGAATGAAGAGGTATTAAGGGAAATGCAGGACAACATGAAACGTAATAATATTCGTATAATAGAGATACCAGAAGGAGAAGAAGAAGGGCAAGGGATAGAAAGCGTGTTTGAAAAAGTAATGATGGAAAACTTTCCTAATCTGATGAGAGAAAAAGTCACACAAGTCCAAGAAACACAGAGAGTCCCAATCAAAAGGAACACAAACAGGCCCACCTCAAGACACATCATCATTAAAATGGCAGAATTCCAAGACAAAGAGAGAATCTTAAAGGCAGCGAGACAGAGACAGGAAGTAACGTACAAGGGAGCCCCAATAAGGTTAGCAGCTGACTTCTCAACGGAAACACTCCAAGCCAGAAGGGAATGGCAAGAAATATTCCAAGTAATGAGAACCAGAGGCCTGCAACCAAGACTACTCTACCCAGCAAGGCTCTCAATCAAGACAGATGGCCAAATAAGGAGTTTCCCAGACAAAAGAAATCTAAAAGAATACACCTCCACCAAACCAGCTCTGCAAGAGATGCTAAAGGGACTGATTTAAGGAAAGGAAGGGAAAGAGAGAGTGTGAGGAACACAGGTACAAAAAAAAAATGGCAATGAATAAGTACCTATCAATAATAACCTTAAATGTAAATGGATTAAATGCTCCAATCAAAAGATATAGAATAGCTGAAAGGATAAGAAAGCACAACCCACAAATATGCTGCCTACAAGAGACCCACCTCAGGACAAAAGACCTTCACAGACTGAAAGTGAAGGGCTGGAAACAAGTTTTCCAAGCAAATGGGCAGGAAAAAAGAGCCGGGGTAGCTATACTCATATCAGACAAAATAGACTTCCAAAAAAGGGCCATAAAGAGAGACCCAGAAGGACACTTCATAATACTCAAGGGAAGAATCCACCAAGAACACAAGCAGCACATGAGAGCTCCAATTCCTTCTCATCTTCTTTAACAACTGATGTTGTCAATAGCCATACAATGTTAAATATAAGATGTACATAGTAGGCACCTTTATTTCATTTTCTGTTGCAGGAAGAAAACATTAATTCACCATTAAGGAGAATATTTTCATAGTTTTGGGTAAATCAGCAAAGTACAGATTAAGTAAGTTCCTTTCTTTTCCTAATGTAACAAGAGATTTTTATTCATCATGAAGGGAAGTAGAATTTTATCACATGTTTCTTATGTATCATTTTATTGTTATATACTTTTCTCCTTATTTCTGTTAATATAAAAAGTATATTGATTTTTAAAAGTTAAAACAACTCTGTATTCCTGAGATCAATGCAAATTGGTTGTGTTACTTTGTGGTTTTTCTCTTAAATTTTAAATCACCTTGCTCCAGATGCATCAATTTTATTAGTATTGTCACAAAATCAACTTTTGACTTTGCTAATGCACTACATTTTTTCTATTTATTTTAATTTCTGCTCTCACATTTTGTATTACCATATTTTTTGGACCATAAGACGCACCTAGGTTTTAGAGGAGGAAAACAGGAAAAATTTTTTTTGAAGCAAAAAATGTGGTAAAATATTTAATAACATTCACACTATAATTCAGCTACATTCGGACTATAAGATGCACCACCATTTTCCTCCCAAATTTGAGGGAAAAAGTGTGTCTCATAATCCAAAAAACATGGTAATCAGAATTCTCCAGAGAAGTAGAACCGATGGGATGTATATATAGAAAGGGAATTGGCTCACATGTTTAGGGAGGCCAACAAGTCCCAAGATCTGCAGAATGAGTTGGCAAACTGGAGCCCCAGAAAACCAATGATAGAGTTCCATCTGAGTCTGACGGCTTGAGAACCAAGAGAACTGATGGTGTAATTCAAACCTGAAGGCCAGCAGGCTTCAGATTCAGGAAGAGCTGATGTTTTAAATCAAGTAAGAAGGCAGG
This sequence comes from Micronycteris hirsuta, assembly GCA_004026765.1. NCBI lineage: Eukaryota > Metazoa > Chordata > Mammalia > Chiroptera > Phyllostomidae > Micronycteris > Micronycteris hirsuta. The sequence continues at coordinate 3,023 of PVJI01031006.1, forward strand.
AGAAAAAGCTGATGTCCCAGTTGGAAAGCAGTCAGGCAAGAGGGATTGTCTTCCCTCAGAGGAGGGTCAGCTTTCTTGCTGTGTTCAGGCAACAAACTGGAGGAGACCCACCCACATTGTCCTCAGAGGACAATCTGTTTTACCTGGACTACTGATTTAAATGTTAATCTCATTCAAAAATACCACCACAGAAACAAAAAAATAATATCTGACCAAATGTCTGGGCACCCCAAGGCTCAGTTGTGTTAACACAATATTAACAATCACATCTTTATTATTATCCTTCTTCTATTTTCTTTGAGTTTAATTTACTATATTTTAATATTCACAGTAAGATCATTGATTTTCGGCTTTTCTTCACTTTTTAATGAATGCAATAAAAATCTATAAATTTCCCTCTAAGGATAGCTTTAGCTATAGTCCACAAGTTTTGATATATCACATTTGAAATATCACATTTCTAATTTAATATATATTATAATTTCAATTCTGATTTCTTTGACATATTAGTTATTCAGAAGTATAGTGCTTAATTTCTAAGCATTTAGGACATAGGTGGCAAACACAAGGCCGGCAGGCTGAATCTGGCCCTCCACCTTGTTTTATCTGGCAACCTTGTTTCTTTATGGTGGCAGCGCCAAGCTCCTTGCCCCTAGTTAAGGAGTAGTTATATTTATACAATCCTAAAATTACATTTGGCCCTTTGAAGACAACCACAAGGCTGATGTGGCCCCTGGTACAAATGAGTTTGATATCCCTGATTTAGAAGATTTCCTATTTATTTTTGATTGATAATCTTGCTAAATCATCCTGTGGTTAACAGAATATATTGTGTATTATTTTAATCCTCTGAAATTTGTTCAAACATGTTTTATGGGTCAACAAATGTATAACTTCAGTAAATATTCCAGGTACATTTAGAAAATAATGTGTAGTCTACAGGCATAATGTACTACACATGTCAATTAGGTTGAATTAGTTAATCGTGTTGTTCAAATTTTCTTTGTCTTCAATAATTATTTCTTCTCTCTCCCTCTCTCTCTTTCTTTCTCTCTCTCCTTACTCAGAGAAGTGTATTGAAATCTCCAACTACAATTGTGGATTTGGGTATTTTTCATTTTAGTTCTGTCAAATTTGCTTTATATTTCTTAGCTCTGTCAATTTCTATGCACACACACCAAGGGATCATGGAAAACAAAAACATGGTTCAGATATGAATGTTTCAGTTAACATGGTATCATGTAAAGCAAGCACTGCCTATCCAATATGAAGCTATATTATTAGACATATACCAATTGAGGATTACATCTCCTGCTGGATTGACTACTACAAAATCTTCCCCTTAGAGAAAGTGTGCCCTCTTAAAATTCATAAACTGAAATCTTAACTCTGAATGTGATGGGCCTTTGGGAGGTTATGATATAGTTCATGAGACTGAAACCTTTATGAGTGGGATTAGTGGTCTTATAAAAAAGACTTAACAGCTCTCTTGTCCTTTCTACTGTATGAGGACACAGTGAAAAGATGGCCACCTAGGAACCAGGCCCTCAACAGATACCTAGTCTGCTGCCCTTGATATTGGACTTTCCAGCCTCAAAAACTAAGAGAAATAACTGTTTGTTGTTTAAGCCACGCATTCTATGGTCGTTTATGTTATAGCAGCCTGAACTAAGATGTCTACTTTGATATTAGTATAGCTACATCAGTTTTCTTTACTTAGGGTTATACTATATCTTTTCTCATTCTTTTACATTAAATTTTCTATATTCTTAACTTTAAAGTGTGGCTCTTATAATAACATATTATTGTTTGACACATCTGCATATTACTGACCTCTAGTCTATTTAATTTGTTTACATTTAATATAACTGTTGACATACTTTTGTACAAATCTACCTACTTGTTTTATATTTATGCCATCTGTTTAATGTTACTGTTTTCTTTCTGGTTTTCTTCTGGGTTAATAATTATTTATGATCTCAGTGTCCTACTCTATTAATTTATCCATTAGACATATATTATTAACCTTTCATTGATGCCACAAGAATACAAAATGTTTCCGTGACTCATCAAACTATAACATAAATTAGTATTTGTACTACTATTTGGAAATTATAAGGACCTTAGACTTTAATTCATTGGATTCATACCAACTTTTGATGTATTTTTAACTTCTGTTCTAATTCTCAATATATTACACTCTCTGAACTTATTACTATTATTTGTATCAAATAGTTCCATGAAACTACTGTTCCATAAAATAAATAAACATGAAATAGTATATTTATTCATGTTTGTTGTTCTTTATTCCTATCCCTTCTCTGTTCTTTTTAAAGGGCTCAGTTTCACCTGGCTGGTGTAGCTCAGTGGATTGAATAAGGGCTGCTAACCAAAGGGTCACCGGTTCGATTCCCAGTCAGGGCACATGTCTGGGTTGCAGGTCAAGTCCCCAGTGGGGGCCATGTGAGAGGCAACCACACACTGATGTTTCTCTCTCTCTCTCTCTTTCTCCTTCCCTTCCCCCTCTTTGAAAATAAATAAATAGAATCTTTAAAAATAAAAAATAAAAATAAATAAAAGGGATCAGTTTCATTTTCTGGAAGAATTCCTTTAGTTTTTTCATTAGAGTACATTTTCTATTAATGAATTCTTGCAAGTTATTTTAAGTTGCAATAATTTCATCACATGTTTTTAAGGGGTTTTTTTTGTATAGTATAGAATTCTGTGTTGCCTTTTCCCCAGAACTTTGACATTATCACTCAGTTGTGTCATGTCTCATTTTTCTGTTGAGATGTGTGCTGTTAGTTTTATTGCTGTGTTGTTTTTCTATACTATGACTGCTTTTAAGACTTTTCTCTTTGTCTTTGATATGCCTAAGTGAACTTTGTTTCATTAAAGTCTGTTTTGTGTCTGTAGTACATCTTGGACTTAAATATCTGTCATTGGCTTTAGAAAATTATCATTGATCTCTTCTTCTTATATTGCTGCTGTCACATTATCTCTGTTCTTCTGTGACTATAATTATATATTTTTACTATATCTCAAATGCTCTTCATCTTTTTATCTCAACATCCTTTAGTCTGGATATTTTCTTCTATCTTTCAGGTCATTAATTCTCTCTTCATCTTTTTACAATCAGTTATTTTATTCTGTTATATTTTTACTTATCTGATGAAATCTCCATCATTTTCAGTTTCTTAAACATTTCAATCACCCTTATTTTAAAGTCCATGTTTAATGACTGGTATTTGAACCTTCTGTTCATCTACTTCTTTTTTTCCTATTAGTTTTTGGTGAATTCTCCTCATTCTGATCTGTGTATAAACCATGTTATTTTTACTTGACACATTGAGGCTACCTATGAGAGAAATGTAAAGAGAGACAAAAGCAGAGTAATGTTTTCTTCTTCCACTTTTATGTTTTTTTCAGGCAGACTATGGAAGATCAAATTAATACCAAAACAATTGAGATAATGTTAACATGCATTTGAGTCATGTAGAGGGTGTATATATTTCCAGTTAAATCTTACTTGTAGGGCATATCCTTTTGAGGTCACAATGAAAGTGTGGAGTAATTACAAGAGACCTTTATTTTTGACTTGCCATGAACTCCTTTTTTTTTTGTATATATTTATCCCCAATTCTCTCCTGCCACAAGAAATTGCAGAAAATTCTGCTTAGCCTCTCAGCTAATAACTTTGTTTTTATATACTTAATATCTTAGCCATTATTTTCAAATAAGAAAATGCCTAGTGGGGAAAGGTGGTATTTATGTTTGGTTCAATTCTCTGGGTTTCTCTTTCTGGGATCTAGGACCCACAAGTCTTCATTGCCTTTGTCATTCTCTAATGCCTTCAAACAGATTTTAAAAAGCATTAGATTTTCTAATTCTCCCAGTGAGAGGACTGATCTGAAATAAGGCAGTCTGCCATTATCAAAAGTATAAATACCTCAGGTGTTAAATTTTATTTAAAGACATTTTCAGCCTCTATAGAGGTGATCACAATTTGTTCCTTGTATCTGTTAACATAGTAAATTATATTAATGAATTTTCTCATGGTATTCATACTTGCATCCCTGGGATGAAACAATGCATGTCACAGTGTGTTATTTTTAAATATGCTATTAGAATCTATTGATATATTAGATTCTTATATTGATAATTTATATATTTTTCTTGTTTTAAACTACATTTAGAAAAAGGGTTAGTAATTTTTTTCTGTAAAGGGCTAGACAGTAAATATTTTAAGCTCTTCAGACTGTACATGGTTTCCAATAAAACTTTATTTATAATGAGTGTAGTCAGGCCAGACTGTCCCACTGGCCATAGTGGAAACCACTGCTTTAGAATTCTTTGTGTAGCACTGGAATTATATAATATTTGAAAATTTAGTAAAATTTCTCTGCAAAACCATCTGGGCCTGGCACCTATGTATAGGAACAATCATTTAATAACTTTCTCATTTCCTTAAACTTTCTGTCTCCATTGGTATCAATATTGATAAATTTGTTTCCCTAGGAAATTACCCATTTACCTAGACTTTTAAATCTACCTGCTTAAAGTTGTGTAAAATAATTTAATGTGAATGTGTAAAATTTTCCTTAGCTTTAAAGTGCATCCTCTTTGTTTCAGGTATTGTTTGTGCTTCTTTGTTCTCTCCCTATTTTTTTTATAAGGTCAGATAGTAGTTTGCATATTTTATTTATTCGATTCAAAGAACCAGCATGTTAATTAATTTTTAAGATAACTTAAAATCAGGAGAACTAACTTTTTATCTTTGTCTCTTCTGTTACCTTTTGCTTATTTTCTTGTCCTTTTTCTAGCTTTATGTTGAATTGATTTATTAAATTTATTTAACTTTCTAATTTTTATTCATAAGTATTAAAGGCTGTGAATTATTTTATGATTATATTATTTTATAATTATATTTCATAGATTCTTATATGGATTATTACATTACTATTATTTTTTATATATTCATTTTTATTTTGTGTTTTCTATTAGACCAAATAGTTGTTTAATAAAGAGTTTTTAAATTTCCAAGTAGAAAGTAATTCTTGTTTTTTGATATTTTTATTATTGTGTTTCATTATTTATATGAAATGCACAATCATGTATATGCTTGGGGACCAGTCCATTTTAAGGATTTTTCTTCATCAAGGTCACCCCTAAGTGGAAATGTAATTGAGTAGTCTATGTCCAGATAGTACCAATCATGTGGCATCTATGAACCAGACTTGAATTATGTCCTCTTTTATCAGTTTTAGCTACTCCCCTCCAATCCCATAATGCTAGATATGTAGGTTGAGAGAAAGGCATTGTTGGAACAGATTAAATTCTGGAATTTCCATTTATCTAATTTATTTATGGCTTTTGAACAGCTCCAGGCTGATTTCCTGCATTTGCCACTTCCACTGTAAAACGGACTGTCACTTCCCTGACCAAATGGTATGACTCAATGAATACGGTAACATCTAACTCATGATGGAGAGCTCAAGTTTCATAGTTAACTGGTATCCCATGGTTAGGTATTCAGTCTTTCTAAGAGCTCATCAGCATGCTAGGACTTGCTTTGAAAACAGAGAGTAGTATTGTGACTCTCTTATTGGGCTTTCCAATATAGCATTCTTATCTGCTAGATGCATTAATCTCCATCAGATCTACTAGATCATAGGTACCAAGTGGTAAAGTCCCTTGCAAACTGGCTTGTACTTAGTGAAAAGCACCCCCCTTTTTTTTCTAGGCCCCATTCAAAACAGTCAGACTTTTGCACAGCCTGGAAAAAATTTATTTGAATAGTAATTTCAAGCGGCATTTCATACTATTATCCAAACCCAAAAAGGTTCACCAAGTGATATGACACTTTCTTAGAAAAGTATAAAAACTTATGCTTTACCATAGAAGAGATGCCCCTGCATACCCCATGCCCTCAGACCCTCGATACCATCACATACAGAGTGAGGTCCTAGACCTTTGAATGATTTTCTTCCCACCCTCTGACACATGAGTCTTATGAGTTATATAGATACTTGCCACTTCTGCTAACCAGATCCAATTAAGATCATATAGCAAAGAAAGTGACTTGGCATACTCTCTAAAGAATGTCAAGAAGATCAAGTTTCCTGAAGGATATATGAGAGAGAAGAAAAATAATAGTCTTAGGAAAAGACTGTAAAGTTATATACTTTCCTTTCTATAAAAGCAAGCTGCATTTGATCCTTCCTGCTAATGGACATTGAGTTCACTAAATCAATAACTGATTACAGCTGGCCAACATGCAGGCATAGGTAGATACACTTTGCCTTCTCATACAACCAAAAGAAGGATAATAACAGATTTAAAAACAAAAAATAACCAGAACTTCCAGAAAATCAAACTGTATGGAAGTCTGACAACCAAAGAGTTAAAGAAGAAACATTCATCTAGACCAGTAAGAGGGGTGGAGACGGGCAGGCAGGGTGGAGAGAACATGTGGCAAGGTGGTGGCTAAAGGACTAGGGCAGGCAAGGCAGCAGCTGGTGGAGCAGGTGGTCTCACATTTGCAGGGGGATAAACAGGGAAGAACAACTGGGGAGTGAGACAGACCGTGAAATCCAGGGTTCCAGTGCAGGGAATAAAGCCTCAAAACCTCTGACTGAAAAAACCTGTGGGGACTGAGGTGGCAGGAGAAACTCCCAGCTTCACAGGAGAGACCCACAGGGACTTAGAACTACACAAGCCCAACCACCTGGGAACCAGCACAGAAGTGCCCAATTTGCTTGTGGGTAGCAGAGGAAGTGACTAAAAACTGGAAGAGAACTGAGCCAGTGACATTGTTCCCTCTTGAACCCCTCCCCCACATACAGCACCACAACACAGCAACGTGTGTTACCCTGCCCCAGCAAATACATCAGGCTGGGCCCCTTACTACTACATAACAGGTATGCTGAGACAAAAATATATGGCCCAAATGAAAGAACAGATCAAAGCTCCAGAAAAAGCATAACTAGGTAATGAAGAGATAGCCAACCCATCAGATGGAGAGTTCAACACACTGGTAATCAGGATGCTCACAAAAATGGTTGATTACGGTTGCAAAACAGAGGAAAAAGTAAAGGCTATGAAAAGTACAATAAAGGGAACCACAGTGAAGGGAAGGAAACCAGGACTCAAATAAATGGTCTGGAGTAGAAGGACGAAATAAACATTTAACCAGAACAGAATGAAGAAACAAGAATTCAGAAAAAATGAGGAGAGGCTTAGGAACCTCTGGGACGACTTTAAAAGTTCCAACATCCGAATCATAGGGGTGCCAGAAGGAGAACAGCAAGAGCAAGAAATTGAAAACTTATTTGAAAACATAATGAAGAAGAACTTCCCTAATCTGGCAAAGGAAATAGCCTTCCAGGAAGTCCAGGAAGCTCAGAGAGTCCCAAAGAAGTTAGACCCAAAGAAGCACACACCAAGGCATATCATAATTACATTAGCCAAGATTAAAGATAAGGAGAGAATCTTACAGCAGCAAGAGAAAAGGAAAGAGTTACCTACAAAGCAGCTCCCAAAAGACTGTCAGCTGATTTCTCAAAAGAAACCTTACGAGCAAGAAGGGGCTGAAAAGAAGTATTTCAAGTCATTAAAGGCAAGGACCTACATCCAAGATTTCTCTATCCAGCAAAGTTATCATTTAGAATGGAAGGGCAGATAAAGTGCTTCCCAGATAAGGTCAAGTTAAAGGAGTTCATCAACACCAAGCCCTTATATGAAGTGTTAAAGGGACTTATCTAAGAAAAGGAAGATAAAAAAATATGAACAGTAAAATGATAACAAACTCACAACTATCAACAACCAAACCTAAAAACAAAAACAAAAACAGAAATGAACTGAGAGTCTCTTGGGAAGATGGCGGTGAGATAGGGGGAACAGAGTTTACTTCCTCCTGCCCACTGGTTGATTTTCTGAGGAACGGGTTGAAAACCCAGCAGTATTCCAACACATATGATGATTCCCCAAGATTACAGGGGAATTTGAACATTCATACGGTAAGCAGAGTGCTTCCGCACGAAAGGGTCCCCATCGGGACCAGTCCGCAGAGCAGGGCGGGGCTTCGGTCCCAGACCCGGCAGCCGCCCGGATCGGACGCAAGATTCTTGGGGAGGGAGCCAGAGTGGGATTTGTGAGTGGTCAGATGCTTGTTTGGTCTGGCGGGCGTAAATAGGAAGAATTTTTCGGAGAGGAAAAACAGGAAAAAAAGTGGTGCTCCATGGCTATTTGGAGAGGCCCCGCCCCCAACAGTCCCAAGGTCAGTGTGCCACTGGGATTGGTGCGTGACCCAGATCGGAGGCCCAGGGAAGTCTGCCTGTAGCACCGGAGTGAGAACACTGCCGGCCCTCGGCCCACGGCAGCTTGCGCTTCCATCAAGGGGAATTGGAGGATGTTTGAGTTCGGGGACCGAGGCCTTTCCCAGCTCATTCCAGAAGAATTGGGAACAGCTTTCAGTCAGTGGCTCTATGGCCAAGTGCGACCTGCGCAACCAAATGGGAAGCTAAGGGCCGTGCACACCCCGCGATCTGTGGTCTAATCGTGCACAGTTCAAAAAGACCAGGGACAGTGCACAACTGGGCCCCTCAGCCAGAGCTCTTTGGTGCACATTCCAGGGACAGACAAGAGAGTGAACACAGGCGCACAGCTCAAAAATAACAGGGACAGTGCGCAATTGGGGCCCCTCGGTTGGCACTTGCTGGCGCACTACGCAGGGACAGAATTAAAAGCCAGCACAGGTGTGCAGAGCTCATGCCAACAGCTGGGGACAAAGCCCTTGCCATCCAGCCCCAGGGCACGTAGCCCGGCAGGACCAATCAGCTTTGTGGGAATAAGGCAGAAGCATCCCGTTGAGGGGAGTGCCAGACCAGAGCTGCAGACTGCACAAACTCTTGACTCAGAGCGGGGTCCAAACTATCCAGAAAGGGCGCAGAAAGAACTTATTAGTTAGACCAGCGGAGAGAAAATAGGTGATGGGAGAGCTGCCCCTATCAGCTGCACATCAAAAGACCCTTCAGACTCAGAAGCACACCGAGGAACTGGGCTGGAGTCTGGACAACAGCAAAGAGTACACCTCAGGAAGGAAGAAAAGCAAAACTAATATCTTCCAAGCCGGACGCAGCCTGACCGGACAGCTTTAAAATCAGAAAGCTGAAGGGGTTGTTTTTGTGTGTGTGTGTGTGTGTGTCTGTGTGTTTGTTTGTTTGTTTTGTTTTGTTTTTTGTTTTATTCTGTTTTTGTTTTTTTTAGCCCTTCTTCCTCTCTGTCCTTCACTAGTTTTTAATTCCTTCTTCCTCCCTCTCCTTTAGTATTCTTAGGCCTCTCCTCCTCATATCTCTCTCTCTTTTTTTTTTACTTTTTTGTTTTGTTTTGTTTTGTTATTTTTTAATTTATAAAAGATAAAAAAATTTGTTTCTTTTAATTCGTCCTTCCACTCTTTCCTTCTTTATACTTTATTCCTCCTTCCTCCTTTCCTTTCCCTATAGTATTCTTTCTCCGTTCCTTCACTCCCTTTTTTTTTCTTTCTTTTTCTTCTTTCTTTCCCCCTCATCCTCTCTCCTCTTTACCTACAGGTGAGACATAAAAACCTGGAACTGTGAAAAGACAAGAGGCAATCCTGGACAGGGGCCAGTCCAAAAAACAGAGACAGTGAGACAAAATTAACTTTGCTACTCCAGAGAACTCAACAGATTAATTTAAGAAACAGAGGCTAGCAAGAAGAGTCTCACAAACAATGGGAAGAAAAAGAAACAACCCACAAATGAAAGGAAAGGAAGAAGCCCCAGAAATAATGATAAACGAAACAGAGGCAAGCCAACTATCAGATATTGAGTTCAAAGCATTGATTATCAGGAAGCTCAAGAAGCTCGAATATCTCGCAGAGAATTTCCAGAAACTACAGGGAAACTATGATGAACTCACTGCAAACTATGTCAGCATGAAAAAGGAAATAGAAACTATCCAAAAGGGCCAAGCGGAAATGAAGAATACAATATCTGAACTAAAGAACACAACAGAAGGAATCAAAAGCAGGCTCGATGAAGCAGAGGATCGGATCAGCGAGCTGGAAGACAAGGTAGAAAAAAACACCCAAAAAGAGCAGGACGAGGAAAAGAGACTCAGAAGGAATGAAGACGTATTAAGGAAAATGCAGGACAATATGAAACGTAATAATATTCATATAATAGGGATACCATAAGGGGAAGAAGAAGGGCAAGGAGTAGAAAGCATGTTTGAAAAAGTAATGATGGAAAACTTCCCGAATCTGATGAGAGAAAAAGTCACACAAGTCCAAGAAACACAGAGAGTCCCAATCAAAAGGAACACAAACAGGCCCACCTCAAGACACATCATCATTAAAATGGCAAAATTCCAAGACAAAGAGAGAATCTTAAAGGCAGCGAGACAGAGACAGGAAGTAACGTACAAGGGAGCCCCAATAAGGTTAGCAGCTGACTTCTCAACGGAAACACTCCAAGCCAGAAGAGAATGGCAAGAAATATTCCAAGTAA
>PVJI01031007.1:0-13553 GCA_004026765.1 Micronycteris hirsuta
CTGGGAATCGAACCGGGACCCTTTGGTTCCCAGCCCGCACTCAATCCACTGAGCTACACCAGCCAGGGCAAATCCCTTTAACATTTCATATAATAAAGGCTGGGTGATGATGAACTCCTTCAACTTGACCTTATCTGAGAAACACTTTATCTGCCTTTCCATTCTAAATGAAAGTTTTGCTGGATAGAGTATTCTTGGATGTAGCCTTTCATGACTTGGTATACTTCTCTCCAGCCCCTTCTTGCCTGAAAGGTCTCTTGAGAAATCAGCTGACAGTCTTATGGGAATTCCTTTGTAGGTAACTGTCTCCTTTTCTCTTGCTGTTTCTAAGATTCTCTCCTTCTTTTTAATCTTGGGTAATGTAATTATGATGTGCCTTGGTGTGTTCCTCTTTGGGTCCAACTTCTTTGGGATTCTCTGAGCTTCCTGGACTTCCTGGAAGTCTATTTCCTTTGCCAGCTTGGGGAAGTTCTCCTTCATTATTTGTTCAAATAAGTGTTCAATTCCTTGGTCTTCCTCTTCTTCTGGCACCCCTATGATTCGGATGTTGGAACGTTTAGAGATGTCCTGGAGGTTCCTAAGCCTCTCCTCATTTTTTTGAATTCTTGTTTCTTCACCCTGTTCTGGTTGAATGTTTCTTTCTCCCTTCTGGTTCACTCCATTGATTTGAGTCCCAGTTTCCTTCCCATCACTGTTGGGTCCCTGTACATTTTCCTTTATTTCACTTAGCATAGCCTTCATTTTTTCACCTAATTTGCGACCATATTCAACCACTTCTGTGAGCATCCTGATTACCAGTGTTTTGAACTGTGCATCTGATAGGCTGGCTATCTCTTTGTCACTTAGTTGTATTTTTTCTGGAGCTTTGATCTGTTCTTTCATTTGGGCCTTTTTTTTTTTTTGTCTCGGCAGCCCTGTTACTTTAGGGCGCGGAGCCTTAGGTGTTTACCAGGGCGGGGCAACCCACCTTGCAGAGTTGTGATGCTGCCTGTGGGGGCGGGACCTGAGAGAACAATGGTGCTTGCTCTCTGCACTTCCCCCACTACCCACAAGCAAGTTAGGCCCTTCTGTGCTGGCTCCTGGGTGGTCGGGCTTGCATAGTTCCAAGTCCCCGTGGGTCTCTCCAATGAACTCTCCTGTGAGGCTGGGAGCACCTCCTGCTACTGCCTTAACCCCCACAGGTGTTTTCAGTCAGTGGTTTGAGGCTTTTTTCCCCCCCTGAAATGGTGGGTTGTGCGGACTGCTCCGCTCCCCAGCTTTTTCTCCTGGTTTATCTGTGCGCAAATGAGGGACCGCCAGGTCCACCAGTCTTGGCCCGCTGGGTCCGGGTGGGCCAGCCACAGGTTTTGCTGAGTGCGCTGGCCGTGGGCCTCTCCAGGCAGCTGCAGCGTTGCCCACCCCGCTCCACAAATCGCCATCTTGCCACGCGCTCTCCGCCGCACTTACCGGTCTGGATGAACGTGTCTTCTTTAAGTCCTTGGTTGTTGGACTTCCACTCAGTTTGATTTTCTGTCAGTTCTGGCTGTTCTTGCTTTTTAAATTGTTGTTTTTCCTCTTTTGGTTGTGCAAGGAGGCACAGTGTTTCTACCTATGCCTCCATCTTGGCTGGAAGATGCCCATTTTTATATTGGATTTTTTTGTTTTTGTTGGTTTTTGGTGTTGAGATGTATGAATGCTTATACATTTTGGATATTAATCCCTTATCAGATGTATTCTTGGTGAGTAGCTTCTCCCATTTAGTAGGTTGCCTTTTTATTTTGTTGATGGTTTTCTTTGCTGTGCAAAACCTTTTTAGTTTGATTTTACTTACATGTGGAATCTAAAGGACAAAATAAATGAACAAACGCATTGAAAGACTCATAGATGCAGAGAACAGACTGATGGTTGCCAGAGGGTTCAGGGACTGGGTGGAAAAGGTGAAGGGATTAATAAGTACAAATTGGTAGTTACTAGTAATCGTGGGGGTGAAAGTAAGGCATAGGGAATATACTCAGTAGTATTGTAATACTAAGTGTGGTGCCAGGTGGGCACTGGAAATATTGGTGGCGGGGGGGGGAACATTTTGCAAAATATATTATTATCTATGTTGTACATCTGAAACTAATACAAAATAATATTGTATGTAAAGTGTAATTGAAAAGTAAAATTTAAAAGTTTGTTTTTAACTGAGACTTAACATGTGATCCAGTTTGTAGGATATGTCTTTTGATAGAAAAATAATTATTTGTTTTTCATGTAGTTATATAGTTAAAATCTTTCAAAATGAATAAATACCTGTTAGAATTTGAAAAAAGAATATTATTAAACATATAAAAAGCTAAAGTATTGTTTTAAAGAATATTAAAACTAATACACTGCCCAGACCACATTTTCTTACTGCTTACTGGCTGTGGCTTGGCACCTGGTCTCTGCAGGTGTTAGAAACAGGCCCGAGGCCCGTGTCACTCCCGTCTCTTTTATCCTTGGGCTCCCTGTGCTTTGAATGATACTAGTCTTGGTAGGCAATGAATTTTGGGAAGTTGATGGAGACTCAGAAGAAGTGCTCAGAGCTCAAGTCTTCCAATTCACATGACAGATAACATGGAAACTAGTTCTTGTGGAGAATGACTGGACTGCTAAGAAGTAAATAAAATATATCAAAGGATTCTCCTGTACAGAATTTTGAAACTGTTATCAGAAGTGGATTGTGGACATGGGATAGCCTTAAAAAAGATTTTATTTATAGAATAAAAAGATTTTATTTATAAAGATTTTATTTTAGAGAGATGGGAAGGTAGGTAGAGAAGCAGAGAAACATTGATGTGTGAGAGATACATCCATCAGTCACCTCTGGTACACCCCCAGCTGAGAACCTGGCCCGCCACCCAGGTATGTTCCCTGACTGGGAATTGAACTGGCGACCTTTTCATTCTGAGGTGGGTGCTCAATCCACTGAGCCACACCACTCAGGGCGGAATATTATTTATGTAAGATTTTTTAAAACATGTAAAACAGTTCTATCCTCCCCCCCTCCCAGGCTTTACCTGAAGCCTCTGTATCAGTATTTAAGGCAAAATTCCCACCAGCTTTTATTTCTGATTTCTGAACTTGCACTAGATTAGAAAGAGCGTATGAAAAAATGATATCCTGTTAGATGCAACAAATGACCCACTAGAGAAGATGGGACACAGAACTACTAAATTTAGCACAGGAAAGGATTATAAAGCATGTGACTTTAGGTAAAAGTAATGCGGGATAAACAGCCTTATGCCTCAGCAGCACTAAGGGTCCCCCTACTAAGGCAGCATTTGTTAACTGATGTTCATGATTAAGACGTTGACTGTCAAAAATCAGTTTAAATTTTATTTGGTATATTATATTTATAATGAAGGATAATATGTGATTATTTTAAGATTTTCATAAAAATGCTATGATAGAAAAATAACCTTTGGAAACTAAAAGGGGTAAATTTCATGTATGTAGAAAATTCTCTTATGTAGAACACATCAAGCTTGTTTGAATAAAGAATTACTCTAGTATGAAACAAGATGATAATCGCTTGAGAGAGACTTGACAATATATAATTGTTGCTTGAGATATATTAATATACTTTTTTTGGTCTTTTTTGACAGATTGTTTAACGAACAAAAGTGAAGAATTATCAAATAGCACGTTAAACTTCCTCAATCAATTTAATAACACCTTGACCTGCTTTGAGCATAACCTGCAGGTATTTTGTATATGATACTAGAAATTTAAATGCTGCCTTGTACAAATGAATACTAAATAATTCCAACTCTTAACGACATTAGTCACTGATATTTATCTATACATACAATGTAGAGAAGTTAGCAGAACTAGATGTCCTAAGTTCTTCCATTACTAGCCCTTAGGCAAATCACGAAAACCTCAGTCTTCCTTTCTGTGGGATGGGAGTAGTGAGATCTGCCTGGCCTACCTTCAGGTATTTTGTAGTGAGGGTCCGATGAGATAATGAGCACGAACATGTTAATTGAGGTGTGTGATTGTTTAACTAAGACATAATGTTGTTCTGTCTGACAGTGGTTTACCTTGACTCTGTTTATGCAGTGAGGCATTTGCAATGCAGTACGATTCTGTCTGTTTATAGGAAGCTTATTCTTTGTGTCAGCATTTGCTTACGTGTTTAGTAGGTAACTTTGAATGTTGAATTATAATATAAAAGGTGGCCTTCAGCAAACCTACCTTGGTAGTTTTTGGTGTCTCCACCTCTAATCCTTGAATGTTGGAATTGGAACTTTCCCGGTGGTGGTGAGGGGTGAGATTGGAACTCTGGTAAAATCACAGTTTTGAAACTTGCTTAACAAGTAAGTAATCCCCACAAATAGATGTAAACATGTTTAGGATATAGATATGCATGATTTCTTCTTTATTACACACAATTAGGTATTTCTCTGACTAATAAAAACTATTAGATAAGCATTTCTTAAACTGTGTTCTGCAAGATGTTAATAGATGGGTCATGTACTAGTAAGGTTGGGAAATTCTTTTTTTTTTTTTTTGAGATTTTATTTATTCATTTCTTTAGAGGAAGGGGAAGGGAGGGAGAAAGAGAAGGAGAGAAACATCAATGTGTGGTTGCCTCTTGTATGCTCCACCCCGCCTCCCCAAATGAGGACCTGGCCCGCAACCCAGGCATGTGCCATTGAGTGGGAATTGAACTAGCAACCCTTTGGTTCACAGGCTGAAACCCAATCAACTGAGCTACACTAGTCAGGGCTTTAAATCATTTATTTGTTTGTTTGTTTATTTATTTTTAGAAAGAGGGCAAGGGAGGGAGAGAGGGGGAGAAACATCGATGTGTGAGAGAGACATCCATCAGTAGCTTCTTACATGTCCCCTTTTTGCATGGCCCCCGGGAACCCACCTGCAACCCAGGCACATTCTCTGACCTGGGAATCAAACTGGTGACCCTTTGGTTCACAGGCCAGCACTCCATCCACCGAGCCACATCAGTCAGGGATGTTGGGCAGTTCTTCACTATAGGACTTCAGAATTTTAGTAGACTAATGTATGTTGTAAAACTCTAAATGGTAATTTTTGTTTACAGCATTTATTAAACCTATTTTCCCAGAAACTCTTTGGTTTAAGAGATTAGTATTCTGATAAATGTATTTTAGAGAAATTAGCACTTTCCCTGGGATGTTAGTTGCATATATTTTTCCTGGTTTGTTATGTCTTTTTATTATGCTTTTCTTTTTGTTATTGAAGAAATTTTATTTTTATGTTGTTAGATTTATAAAAATCTTATCAAAAATTTTAACGGCCTGCAGATTTTTTGTTACACTAGAAGGCCTTTTCCCACTTTGAGATTATTTTTTAAAAATTCTCGTGTGATTTCTTTAGTACCATATAGTTTTTATTACTATGTCAATATATATGTGCATTTAAAATTTTAACATAAATGGCTAAATTACATTCCCCCATCAAGGGTCTGTGCTCAATTTTTGATTGAACAGATTTGGCTAAATACACAATTATTCTGTGAAAAACAAGCAATGGGCTATTTCTTGTGGCAGAACTAAAGGGAGTCTCTGTTTCTCTGTCAGGTAGATGATGAGGGTAACATTGTGAGGGCCCTGTCATTTTAAATCCTTCTGTTTTCCTTTCTCTTTCATTCACATATTCAGTTAACATAGCATTTCTCCAGGCTACAAGGTAAAGAATAAAGTTAGGTGACTCTTCAGGAAACTTGTTCTAGGAAAGACAAGTATCAATCTTAAAATCGGAAAAGACTGAGATTCACTAACATTGTATATGATGTGTTATATCCATTACCTCCATTTAGGTTACAATTCTGTGGTGTTAGTCCTTTTTGTTGAGTAGAGAGGCCTGGGTTACACACCTTGGGAGTACAGGCTGTGTGGGGATGTAGTGTTAGTGCCTTTCCCTTCCACATTAATAAAGTCCTCTCTGGTGAGGTCAGCACAGGGAAGGGCCTATTTTATTTGTTTAATGAAGGTAGCATAGATAAGAGCACATATATTAAGTGACAAGATAATTTAAGAAATTTTTGATATTTAGGATTTGGAATTTGGCAGATGAGCTCGTATGACAATTAACAGTGGCTAGTGAAGAGTTTTTCAAAATTTAGGAACAGAGCCCTCGCTGGCATAGCTCAGTGGACTGAGCACAGGCTGTGAACCAAAGGGTCACTGGTTCGATTCCCAGGCAGGTTACATGCCTGGGTTGCAGGCCAGGTCCCCAGTAGGGGTTCCATGAGAGGCAACTACACATTGATATTTCTCTCCCTCTCTTTCTCCTTCCCTTCCCCCCTCTCTAAAAATAAATAAACAAAATCTTTAAAAAAATTTAGGGACAACTGGGAAGTGCCAAATCTTTTGCTGTGGGTTTTATATACCAGGTTTTTAATCCTTGGGACCTACAATTCAGGTTGTGTAGTCCTCTTTTATAGATGATAAAACTGAGGCTCAGAGTGATTTAGCAACCTGCTCAACATCATAGCTCAGCCATTTAACATACTGTGTTGTTTCCTGTTTTCTAGGAGGGCAGATAGTGTACGTTAAAGAAATGTAATGTTTATCGTGTTACATGTGCCTTTAACATTTTAGGGGAGCATACCGAATTTTCTACCGTTAAGAAATTATTCAGAAGTATGCAAAAACTGTCTCAAAGCATATAAAAATCTGAGTAGTCTGTACAGTGAAATGCAAAAAATGAATGAACATGAGAATAAGGCTGAACCTGGAACACATTTATGCATTGACGTGGAAGATGCAGTAAGTACTTTGTTTCTAATATGATACATACATATTTTGCAGTGTTGTTGAATGTGCCTTCAGTAGTATTATCCCTTTCAGAGGTGAATTGGAATCTTCATTTGATGTCTTCACCCAGAAATAACCAGCTTAAAGTGGTAAAGTTTTAGAATATCCTGGTCTGTCAAACTAAAGTGGAAGTTAATCAGTTCTTCATAAGTGAATTGATAATTTGGTACATTTTGTTTTTTTAGTTTGATGATGTGTGTCCTTTTCTGAGATGTGAGCTTTGTTATGTTTACATTTTAGTTTCTTATGCTTGTGTTGCTAATTCAAGAAGTCTCTAAGTTTTGTTATCATGTGTTTCTGAAGCCATTCCGCAATTACTTCCTATTCCATTGCTTTCTTTTTTTTTTTAAGATTTTATTTATTTACTTTTGGAGAGAGGAAAGGAGGGAGGGAGAAGGAGGGAGAGAAACATCAATGTGTGATTGCCTCTCATGTGCCCCCTACTGGGGACCCAGCCCAAAACCCAGGTATGTGCCCCCATTGGGAATTGAACCACTGACCCTTGGGTTCACAGGCAGGCACTCAATCCACTGGGCCACACCAGCCAGGGCCCATTGCTTTATTTCTTTATATCTATTATCTGAAATGTTTTATTTGTATATTTATTTATAGTCTATATAAAATATAAGCCACGTGAGGATAAGGACCTCCTTTTCCTTTTTCGTTCACTGTTCAGTATTTAGAACAGTGCCTGGCATGTAACAGGCCCTTAGTATATGTATTGATGGAAGGAATGGTTAACCAAAAAGCTTTTTTCTCAATTGTATAGCCTGCGCTTTCATGGGGTACCACAAGATGGCGATCATGCCTTTCTAATGGGAATATGATGCCTGCGTATTGAGACTTCAGAGCAGCAATTTTCAACCTTTTTCATCTCATGGCACTCATAAACTAAAAACTAAAATTCTGTGGCACACAAAAAAATATATTTTTTGTTGATATGACCAAAAACATAGGTATAATTTTGATTACACCGGAAGGCTATTGTGTTGGCTGTTGTCATTTTTTAAAATTTGACAATCTAAGGGAAAAGAGGTTAGTGCCTATGACTAAATTGTCAGGTATTACATGTTTTTAAATTCTTGGAACACACCTGAAAATCATCACATTACAGGAAAGTGAGAAATTATTGGCTAAAAGTAGAGAACTTAAGGTCCAACTTGATAAACTTAATGGTTGAGAATGATGAATGTGAATTATCATAGCAGCTGAGAGTTAACTATAGCAGATCAGTAATATTCAGGATGACAAAAAGCACTTGAAATGATGCACTGTGGGGATTTTTGTTGTTTTTTACTGCTTTATTCCCAGTTTCTAGAATAGTACCTGGCTTCTCATAGACTCTCAGTAAGTAATAAATATATATTTTAAAAAAGCCTACTTTATTGTTTTTAAAATAAAGATGAAAAATGAATATTGGTTCTGTGTGAGTACACAGGAAATCAGCATGACCACCTGTTTTGCAATAAGCAAGACTTACAGTAAACATACAATGTGCTGTTTGTAAAACATACCTCAATTATACAAACTCCAGGTGAGAACAGTTTTCTGCATATAATTTGATATTTTCCTTATATAAGTTTGCTTGACAGAAACCAAGAAGTCAGTGAAAGTGAGGTACTGTTGCCCCTAACTTGTATCTATTGTATGCTGCTAAATAAGATATTAATATTATCTAATAGTTTCTATGATTCATTAGGAATTATGTACTTAAAAATTACTTGCCACAACTATGAATCTTTCATAATATTGCAGATAAAATATTAAGCATTTCATAGAGAAGCTTTATAAAAAGTCGATATTTTTAGTTTCATTTAAAAATATTGCCATAAACTTAGAGATTACATATGTAACATGAAAATTTTTTGTTTTGTGAGTCCCCCAACCCCCCAGTTTTATTGAGGTATAAATATTAAAGTGTAATAATGGGATGATTTGCTATATAAATACATTGGGAAGGGATTCCCATAGTCAAGTTAGCAGAGCCATCATATCCTATAGTTACCCTTTTAATCTTTTTTACTGAATAAAGCATGGTCTAACTGTATTCTTATTGATAGAGTTTCTCTCTTTGACCTCTGTGAAAGATTGACATTACGTGGACAGTATTATGAATTTAGAACATGAAATTTTTGTATGGGTATAACTAATGTGATCCACCTTCTTTCCTGGAAGAAGAGAAATTGTTCTCAACTATCCATAGAATTTTTTACGATGTGTATTTAGTCTAAATTCTAAGTGCCTGCTTTGTTATTAATAAAACAATTGTATGAAATTGAAGACAAATTAAATGTAAAATACAGTAGTAATAGTGTTTGTTACTGTTTCAGATGAACATTACTCGAAAACTTTGGAGTCGCACTTTCAACTGCTCGGTCCCTTGCAGTGACACCGTGCCTGTGATCGCCGTTTCTGTGTTCATCCTTTTTCTGCCTGTTGTCTTCTACCTTAGTAGCTTTCTTCACTCAGAACAGAAGAAACGCAAACTCATTCTACGTAAGTGTCTTTTTACAATTGTTCATTTATTTAGCTAAAAACTTGTATTTTAAAAATTTAGGCCTGTTTTAGAAATGATGTATACTCCAAGAACTCAAACTATATTCACCTGAAATAGCTCCATACTTCAAATTTTATAATTATGCTTACTAATGAAAGAGATGTGTAAGAAGTTTGTAAGTGCAGATCATCAAAAGTCAGCATACAGTATCTTTCAGCAGCTTTCATTGAGAGAGCTCGGTTCCCCGGAAAAAGGTTGGCAGCAGCGGAGGAATAAACACCAAAGACATGCAGACCTGAAGTGGCCACAGTAGAGAGAGAGACGGCTCATGAGGCCCACTGGAGCCATAGCAGAAG
This sequence comes from Micronycteris hirsuta, assembly GCA_004026765.1. Lineage (NCBI taxonomy): Eukaryota > Metazoa > Chordata > Mammalia > Chiroptera > Phyllostomidae > Micronycteris > Micronycteris hirsuta. Next base: position 9,660 of record PVJI01031007.1, read on the forward strand.
CCCCTGAAAAGTACAGCAGGCGAGGATACACTGAAGCTTACACACAGTTTACTTATGAACACATTGAAATTGCAGTTGCAAGAACATTACTGACATATAGCATGTGCCTGATAGAAGTTCCTTCCCTTCTCATCAAATGAGGCAGAACAGAAAACGCACTAACTAGAAGATCCCAACCAGCGGAAGAAAAGTGACTCTGAGTCTCATGAGTTTCTTGTTTATCATCAAAATGAAAGTATGAGCTTATCTTTCAGTAATTTTAGTTTCTTAAAAGAAAAATCTTTTTGAGAAAAAAGTTAGGGTTTTTTTTCCTCTCGTATATTATTCCTAGTCTAAAAACCTATGACATAAAATTCTTTTACTCATAAATTTTCTAGTGCTTCATGGTTTTTCTAATTTTGTTTTTAATATGTGAACTTTAAAAAAAAAAGTTATGCATCAGTTTGAATGGAATTTGTAATGTTTTATCACCTTCAAAATCTAGCTACTGGACAGGAGGGGTGTCTTTATAGTGATTGTATTTAGTAAAGCTTTTTGAAGATTGCCAGCATTCATATATATGTGATATCTCAGTCCTAAAAACACTTATTTAGAATAATAACATAATATTGCAGGGACCTCACTATTGAGAAACTTTAGTTTTCAGGGCTTGGTGTACTTTTAAAGGTTAGCATCTTACTTGCATTGCAAATCTATAACACTATGAAAATTTTTACTACTTCTCATCAGGGTTTTTGTTTGTTTTCACAGTAAAAATCACTGTCATTTACCTGCTTGTACGAGCCACAAACCTTGTTCTCTTTTAATTTCTTAATTTTTTTCTTTATTTCCCCATCTCCCCATTCCCTTCTCACTTCCTTTTTTCCCTTTTTATTGAATTTATTGGGGTGACACTGGTTAAAAAAATTATACAGGTTTCAGGCACATAGTTTCACAACACATCCTCTGTGCACTGTGTTGTGTGGTCACCACCCTAAGCCAATTCTCCATCCATCACCATTTACCCCCCTTACCCTCCTCCACTTCCCCTGCCTCCCAAGTGATCACCACGCTGTTGTATGTATTCATGAGTTTTTTCTCTTTTTTCCCTACCCCTCCTCTTTTTAGTTCATCAGCAAGTACTACCAACCCAACTTCCAAAAATATATTTTAAATTGTCTTTTCTTAGCCCAGGTCATCCTCTTTTATCTCACTAATGTAGGAATCTCTTAACTGGCATCCCTGCTTGCCTTTCTTGACTCACTGCAACCCATTCTCCATATAGTGGCTAACGTACTTTTTTTAAATACAAATTTTATTATGCTCCTCTCCAACTTGAAACCCTTCATGTTTCCCTAGAACAAAATCCAAACTTATTTCCAGGGTCTGCTCTCCAAGCCGTATGTGACCTGGCCCCCATCTACCTTTCTATGGCATCCACTTCTCTCCTTGCTCACGAGGCCATGTGTAGACAATCTGGCCTTCTTTCTGCGCCTCTCGAATAGTTGTTCACAGTACCTCTTCTCAAGGCTCTTGTACTTCTCCTCCCCGCTCCTCCTTGCCTGGCGCCTTGTTGTCCAGGTCTTAGATCAAAGGTTGCTTCCTCAGAGACCTTTTGTGTCCCGCCCCAACCTACGAATACACCCTTCTTTTAATTCTTCTCTAACATCTTTCTTATAATGGTACTTAATCATTATTTACATTAACTTTTAAATTTATATTCTGCCTTATCTGTTTGTCTCCTTGACCCACCTGTAAGCCCCATCTGAACAAAGATTTCGTTTGTCTTGGTCACCAGCATCTGCAAAGTATCTGACTCACAATAGGTGCTCAAAAATATTTGTTGAATAAAAACATTTTACTTAATATTAGTATTTCTTAGAGTGTGTTTCTCAAAAACTAGTCCTGTAAATTATTTTTTATGAGCTTCATAATATAGTTGAGTATAAATTAAAGACTCATGGAATTACAGTTTCCCTTATAATTTACATTCCCAAAATTTGATAGAACTTTTGCATAGTAGCTATTAATGTTACACAGAAGCATTGTTTATGAATTAAATTATAAATGTAAGGAACTGCTAGTGTAAGCAAAGAGTTCTTATGCTGTTACCTCATGGACATTTTAATTTACTTTTCTTTATGCTGTCATTTTGTGTGTCCCCACTCATCAAGTCCTCTGCTAAGAATTAGGGATAAAAAAAAAAGGTACAATCCAGCAAGTCCTCAAATAGCTTTGTTGTTTTATAATATTGATGAGATGCCATAGGAACTCAACTCTTGTTTATATAATTAACCTATGGTAAACTTGGTTTTGGTATATGTCGCTTCTCTTTTTTTTTTTTTTTTTTAAGATTTTTCTTTTTATTTATTTTTAGAGAGAGGGGAAGGGAGGGAGACAGAGAGGGAGAGAAACAGCAATGTATGGTTGCCTCTCACATGGCCCTCACGGGGACCTGGCCCGCAACCTAGGCATGTGCCCTGACTGGGAATCGAACCGGGACTGCCTGGTTCCCAGCCCGCGCTCAATCCACTGAGCTACACCAGCCAGGGCTATGTCGCTTCTCTTAAAGTCACAGAACCTATTATACATTCCCTCAAAGAACACATTGACTGTAATCCAATTATTAGAACAAACGTGGTACAGGTATATAGAGCGTGGTTGGACCGTAGATGAGGATAAGATCAACTCTGCATTATGGGTGTTGGAAGTCACCATTGGATGACCCCTGGGGTAAAGTTTTGAAGGATGTAGGGATTTATCAGAGAGTAAGCAGGCAAAGAAGTTACAGGTATAAGTACTCATTGGTATTGCTGTTTAGTTTAGTAAATTTGGTATTTAGTAGAAACTAGATTACTTCTAGTAATTTCAAACAGCATAATTGGAAAAAAGAAACCCTTTGATTTAGTTTACCTCCCCAATCCCCTGAAGACTTAAGAAGTAGACTTTTAGCTTAGGCTGAAGCAATACATTGCTCTAGGAAGTTTTGTTGTCATCTTGCACTTAGAGTGATGGTCAGGGGAGACCCTGATAGAACCCTGGTTCTCGTCCTTGACCATATGTCAGAATTGTCTGTTGAGCTGAAAACAAACAAAAAACCCAGATGCCTGGGTCCCCGTGCAGACGGTCTAAGTCACGACCTCTGCTCCTGTGTTGAGAACCTCTAAAGTGCGTAGATTCCTGCATATCCAGTGTAAGATACTTTAACCATAGCATGATTGTTTTTCATTTCTGGAACAGGAGAAATATTCATATTTACCTGTAAGTACAAAATATATTACCAGGCCAGACAGCCATGATTTTTTAAATTAACCCTAATGGCCCAGTCCCATTAGCATCATAATCAAAATTGATCGTACATATTTTATTAACAGCTATATATATTTGTGTCTGTATTTGTGCATGTATAATGTACAACTCACTTTTTTTCCTTTTAACTCACTTTTCTTTGTAGGCCACTTAAATGTTTCTTTTAACATGGCAAAGATATTTCACCGAATTTAAAAAAAAGTATTGAATTTTTGGGGTGACGTTGGTTAATAAAGTTATATAGGTTTCAAGTGTACAATTCTGTGACACATCATCTGCGCATTGTATTGTGTGTTCGCCACCCCAAGTCAAGTCTCCTTCTGCCACAGTTTATCCCACCTTTGCCCTCTTCTCCCTCCTCCCACCTCCCTTTTCCTCCGGTGTCACCGTACTGTTGTCTGTGTCTGTGAACTGAACTCCTTCAAGAGAAATTTAGATTTGGATTTCTAACTTAGACTTTTGAATATATAATTTTATTATACCTTATAGCACTTCCATTTTGTGAGTACTTTCATCGTATTATATATTTAAGATTATGATGTTCAGTATGACATAAATTATGTCTCTTTTACTTGATATTGCTTCTAACAATGTCAAATGCAGTTT